>CAJNIZ010016069.1:43751-77574 GCA_905231905.1 Symbiodinium pilosum
CTATTAAATTCCTTATAAACGAGTATTGACAGATGCTCATATAACCCCTGAAAGCTCGTGGTTTGCGTGGGATTGTGCTTCCGCTTCTCCTGTCCTGCCTCACACTGCTACGCATGCCCCCGCTTCTTCTCCAGAAATCGTCATCTAGCATTTGTGTTACCTCTACCTGCTCAGGAATCCGGTCCAAAAGTGTAAGTTCAGCTATGTACTATGATGTCTCATAAGCAAATGATTTAAGAATAAGATTTTCAGGTCGGACCCCTTAGCCGCTAGCTACCCTTCCCCCAAAAAAGTCACGGGGAACACCAAGCAGGGGCCTACGTAGACTACAACTGTACACATGGGTCCCCCATTAGTTTGAGGTGGTCCTTCTTGAAGGGTTGGGGGACTTGCTGCCATAAGTGGGTTACTAATCAAGATACCCGAAGCTGCGATGCAGCTCATCATTACGTGGGAAAACATGCTTTACTAAGTCCCTCTGACCTGAAGTAAGACCCTGGAACTTCTTCAAAATTCCCCCCGGCCCTTTGTTTCAGGAATCTCAAAGTGGATTCCCACACTAATATCATAATACATAGGAATACTCAACATGACTGTGAAAGGTCTAAGGCAGACCTCTTTGAAGCCTAAACTTGCATATCTCTTGCCCATTGCTATTGCCATTACTATGACTCTTTCTCCTACTATTACTATTACGATTACTATTACTATTACTATTACTATTACTATTACCATTACTAGTACTATTACTATTACTATTACTGCTACTGTTACTATTACTGTTACTATTACTATTATTATTGAATACCATGAGTCCCCAAGGTGTTCACTCCCCAACTCCAGCTTTAGCATGGAAAAATAATGGGCCGAGGACCTGGAACCCAAAAAATCCCAAAGCCCAAATCCTGCCCCCAAAGCCCCTAAATCCTTAACCCTAAATCCTAACCCTTAAATCCTAACCCCTAAATCCTAAACTCTAAATCCTAAAGCCTAAAACCCTACACCCTAAACCTTGCAACCATGTTGCCGCCCTTGTCAAGCTTTCGGGAGGGGGGCCGTTGCTGGCGTGGTGCCTGGCCTGAGAGAGATAATCTAACAGGCTTACGGGTCCCCTGGTCTTTGCCAAGGTACGGAGGGTTTAGGATTTAGGGTTTAGGGTTTAGGGTTTAAGGTATATTATAGTCCCCCTTAAGTAGATAAAATATGGCTTTGGGTATATTAAAATAGGATCCCCATATATCCCATATTCTGTCTACTTAAGGGGGACTATAGGGGTCAGGCTTAGGGTTCAGGTTTGAAGGTTCAGGGTTGAAGGTTTATCGTTTAGGTTTATGGCTTCGGATTTGGGTTTTCAACGCTCGCATGGCCGCACCAGAAAGCACGAACATCTACAAGGATCGAGGGCTTAGGGCTCTACATTCAGGTTTTGGGGTTCGGGTTTTTGGTTTTCAACCTAAGCCCTAAAACCGAAGCCCTAAACCCTAAACCCTGATTAGGGTCCAGTTTGAGCTTTCGGGTGATTGAGAAGGGAACGCAAATTTTGAGGAGTAGTGTTCTAAGGTCGTGTTGAGGTGTGAAATGCATACGCCCAAGCAACACCAACTTGCGTAGCTATTCGCAACATCTCTTCTACAGCACACTAGCACACCGTGCGCACCGTGCAAGAAAGTGCGACATGGCAGTTTCGCAAAGTTGGGGGACCCCATCATGCACCCCAAAACACGTTAATCCATATGATGGGGATCCCCAGATGGGACTGCCGAGCATGGGAAACCTGAACCTCCATAATTTCCATACCATCCCTATACATACGCCTATATAACCTCTATAACCCCTTCTAAGGGACCCCTGATTTTGGCAAAGCCCCACGTAGGCACCTGAAGCGACGTTGCAAACTTGCCAGCTTGGCGATCACTTTAGGGGTTTAAGGTTTAGGGTTTTAGAGTTTAGGGTGTGGAGTTTAAAGTTTAAGGTTTGGGTTGAGCTATGAGTCTGCTAGACCATGAGAACAACCTAAAAAGCGAGCACTGATGCCATAATTTTCCATATGACCCTATAAACCCCCTATATAACTCCGTATTACCACCTTCACCCTACGTAATCCTCATGTAGCCCCCTAAACCAAGCTACATGTGGCAGGCAAAAAGGACGATCGGCTGGTCAGAACGTTGGCCAGAGTCCAAGACGATGTTGGAGCTGCAATGGCTCGCACCACTTCTGCTTGGCACCTCCTGTCGACGCGATGTGAGCCCACAACGCGTGTTCTCAAGGGGCATCCTCTGTCCTGAGATCGCATTGTGCCTGGATCAGGGTTGCACGCTCAGTGCACTTTCCAGCCATGCGCATTCTCGCCGACAGCTTGATTGCAGGTTCTGGCGCACATCAGGTGCCAACTTGTTCAGGAGACATGCCTGGTTGATCCTACATAACCACGGTTCATTTAGGGCGAAGGGCTGCGGTGGACATGGAAACCCACATTTTTCCGCGCAAGCCCAAGGATGCAGGATGCAGGAAAACTGGCACCACCTGCAGCCGGTACTCCAGGAATTACATTACACTGGGGTTCCGAGTGGCGGCGTGCGTTCATCATGTCATCCCAACACCTAACAAATCATGAGCCCTCAGCCCTTGCCCTCAACCCCTAAACCCATACTCCAAGCCAGGTGCATACTCCTCCACTACTGTGGGCTGACTTGCCAAGACCTGGGCAGGCAAGGAGGCTCAGGCGAGCTGTAGTTCTATGGGTCAGATTTAGAACCTGGGGTTTGGGGGCTTGGGATTGGATTCAGGAGATAGCGTTTAGGGTTTAGGTTTCAGAGTTTCTGTGTGGGTTGGATTCAGCAAATAGGGTTCGGGGTTTGGCACAACGTAAAGTTTCGAGGCTACATGTCCCAGAGGAACATTTCCCAGCAAAACTAGTTCGATGTTCATTGCAAAGCAGTGCTGTAGAAAAAGTAGCTGCCAGCTATCCCTCATCATTCTTTCCCTCGCTGTTCAAACAATGTTGTGGTCACGCATAGCGCAAACCCAAGCGTTTGCGTACGATCTCCGCGCCTGGTTCACATCAAACCTAACACTTAATCATGCCTAGTCCCGGTCTACCTTTCACAACTTAGCCCCTAAGCCACAATACAGAGTTATTCAAAAACAACTACACAACAAAGCACCATTTCTGCCTGGTGACTGTACAGACATGCATGCCCCGTTGTTACATGTAACTAGAATGCAATTAATGCAATCGAAACAATAATTGTGAGCCCTCGCTCCATCAATCCTTGCTTCACTTTGAAGCTGCAGTTTCGGTCTCGCACAGGACCACTCCAAGCCTTTAATGCTTTGAGATTTCACCTGCAAACTACCAGTGGATCATTGTTTCCTGACCCAACCATTTGAACCTAGCTCCCAAGCCCACCAAAGGAGATGTCGAACCCCATGCGCACTAGTCTGACCCAAAAATGAAGGTTTCAAGCTTAGGCATTTATACATTGGAGGGGTTTAGGGCTTTGGCTTGCCATGGCATGGTATCACCTAGGATTCAGGGGGTCGCGTCCCACAACGCCCGACGTCAACAGTGCGACAGGGTCTTGCAGCCAAAGATATTCACGCTTACTTCAGACAATTCCCTCTGGTAACGCCTGGCTGCACCCAAACCCTTGTAAACCCTAAACCCTGAGCCCGAAACCCTGAAGCCTAAACCCTTAACCCGCAACATCCCGAAACCGACTTTGCATTACACTTTGTATTACTTGGTTTAGGGTTCAGGGGTCTAGGGCTTAGGGTTTAGTATTACAACCCCATTTGCCCAAGCGCTGCCTCCGCGAAAACTGACGGAAGCTCTACCAAGTCGAGCCTAAGCCGATGGGAGGAAGCTTAGGGTTGGGGGTCTGGGGTTTAGGGTGTGTGTATATATTTAGGGGCTATATTGGGATAATGGAAAATAAGATGGAACCTACTACAATGGGGTTATATGAGGGTTGGGGGGTCTGGGGGGGGGGCATATATAATTTAACTATATAACCATATTATAACTATTATCCAACTGTTACTGAGGGGGGGCAGTACCGAAGGTTTAGGGTTTGTTTTATTCGATAGGATCTGGGGGGGGTGGGGGCTTAGCTCTTGGTTAGCATGCAATGAGGGGATGGGATATTCGGTATGCTAACTTCAGACGTGCAGTGGGAGATAAGAGGGCGTGGGCGTTCCAAAAACTAAGGGTGATTTTGGGGGGGCCCTATGATAGGACTGAAAAATTGGGTGGCTATATGAGCGTCTCCCCGTCCATGGAAACTGGAAACTGCCATATAGAAAATGCATCCGTCCCCATGCTGTAAGTTGCCCATATTTGAGGCCTATACCCCATATTGTATCTACTTAAGGGGACTATAAAACCTAAACCCTGAGCCCTAAACCCTAAACCCCAAACCCCAATATTCTATCTACTTAAGGGGGACTACAAACCCTAAACCCTAAACCCTAAGCCCTAAACCCCATATTCTATCTAAGTAAGGAGAACTATAAACCCTAAACCCTGAACCCTAAACCCCATATTCTGCCTACTTACGGAGAACTATAAACCCTAAACCCCATATTCTATCTACTTAAGGATAACTATAAACCCTAGACCCTAAACCCCATAGTCTATCTACTTAAGGGGGGCTATATCCCTAAAGGACCCCCCAAAAAACATGTCATCAGCTCCTGGCCTCTCAAGCTGAAGCACTTTGCGCAAGCAACCGACAAAATTACTATAGGGAGCTTAGGATTTCAGGCTTTAGGGTTTAAGTAGGATTATATTGGGGTTATATTGCGGTAATGGAAAATATAAAGGAGACTGCAGGGAGTTTAGGGGTCATATTGGGTTTATAGGGAATTATAGGGCTATATAGGGGTATAATATTGGGGGGGGCTAATTGTGATTTGAGATGCCAGTCATTTTCGCAGAACGAGCTTGGAGGTAGTGCGCGGTTCTTTGCGGGATGTGGCGAGAAGGAATTATACCCTATATAGCCCTATAAGCCCTATGGTCTCCCTTTTTCCCATTATCCCAATATAACCCTAAACCCTAAATAGTAGTTTCCATTGTCATTTCCAGTATCCCAATATAAGCCCAACCCCAAAAACTCTAATTTTCTGGTAGAACAACATTGGCGCTTGAACGCAGGATTTGACAACCAAGTTGCCTCTCACACTCATGGCTTGGCGAGGACTGTCATAATGTTGATACTAAAAGTCCTGCATGACCTTAATATGCTATAGTACTATAATTCCCAAGGTATATGGTACTTAGGGTCATGCAGGATTTTTAGTATCCACCGTAGTAGGTTATATAAACGGACTACTACAGGGATCCTCCAGTCTGTACTGGAATAAAGAAAGACCTGGGTAACTGCAACCACCCAAATTAGGACCTGATAACTATCATATGGTTGAAACCTTATAATACCTGCAGATGTCATTATAAGGACCCTACTTTCTAAGTAATATTTACTAATAATCCTGCTGTCCAGGAACGCGACTCATATGGGCTCTTCCATTCTCCCTGCGCATTGCACCCTTGAAGACTCCCTTTGTTTATTCAGGGTAGATTTCCACCCCCTAAAGCCCAAACCCTAAACCCTAAACCCCAAACCCTTAACCCTAAACTGCAATTTCTGGGCGCAAGGCGGCAGGGAATGAAATTGCTGGCTTGAGGCAGCTGTGCAAAGCATATGCACCTCAGGCTTCGGTGAACCTGACATAGCCTTTTTTTGTTGACATAGCCTTTATATAGGGTTTAGGGTTTAGGGTTCATGACATGTGGGTTTCCCAAAATTAGGAGTACCATTTTGGGGGTCCTCATATTGAGGGTTATAGTATTTGGGGGTCTACATTGGGGTCCCCTCGTTTTGGGAAACTACCACATAGCCTTTAGGGTTTAGGGTTTAGGGCTAGGATGGGCCGTAAGAAACCCACTCCTTTTGCACAGTTTAACTCTTCTTGGTTGAGAATCCTCTACAAATACCAGTGTTTCCTAAGTTCCGGCAGGTGCCGTATTCCCTCATTTTTATGATAAAATTGTGGTTGTTTTCCCGGGCCTCTGTAAACTTCCTTGATTTTTGTGCTGTTTGCTGCGCTGCTTGACACTTTCGACGCGTGCGAAACTAAGGCAGCTCCTGCTTGCATCCGCTTCTGCTTCAGCTCGGGGTCTGAACAACACTTCCCTTCACTTCACAAGAACTGTTGCAGAAGCACAGCAGACATTCAGTGGCAGTGGGGCTTATTAAGCAACAAAGCGTGTTAAGGATCTAGGGCTTAGGGTTTGGTTTAATGTTTTAGGGTGCTTTCGAAGGTGCATTGGAGGAGTAGAAAGGTGCCATTTCTCAATACTAAAGCGTGTGACCTAAGTGCTGCACGTCATGTTTGCTGGTGGGGCCATACTTTGCCGCGGGTTCCTTGTGGACCCACCAGGGTTTAGGTTTAGGGTGTAGGGTCCCTAAACCCTAAACCCTAAGTTCTTCGGGCTGCGTGCGTAGCTTTGGGGAGTCCAGCTTTTGGCAGGTTTACTCCCGGCCCCAAACAAGAAACACAAATTGTGCACACAATCACGCCGTTCACTGACAGAGTTTGGAAGGTATCCGAGGTTTAGGTCTCGCATTGACCTCCCTAAACCCTAAACCGCAAGCACTCATCTCAAAAGGCTACTGCTGCCACCACTGAAGGCCTCTGAATGTATACGATCTCCAAGCAATAGGTAGTCAGGCAATTACCCGCAACACATGAACCCTAGAAAGGCACTGTAATATGGTACACCTGCCAGATTAATACGGAACCAGTCAATGCTGTCCTCTATATCAAGGACTGTATGGAATTCCACGTCAATTTGGAGGAGGGTATACATGGAGGTGCCCCAAAATTATGGGTACCTTTTCAGGGGTCCCCATAGTAAGGATTATAGTATTTCGGGGTCTACACCCTAAACCCTATAATGCTAGTGTCCCCTTTTTTGCATCTTCCACAGAATTCATGGTTCCACCGAAATGGATACCCTTGCTCAAGTCCACCTGGATTCTTGAGGAAACCTGTTAAGCTATAGGGTTTAGGGTTCAGGGTTAGGGTATTAAGCAGCTCAAGGTCTTCCAGAAGCGTAACTCTCAAAATCGAAGGCTTCCTAGATCCTCGAACCTTTAAACCCCACCCAATACACCGTCATACCCCGTCCAAGGGTCCTGTGCTACTGCCCGAGACCTCCCCCTGAAAGGTTAAAAGCCCGAGACCAGGCTCCTAGATTACTGCCACATGATTTTGAGTTTGGGGGGGTATCCTTGAGGTGGGCTCCTTGTCAACCTGGTTATAGCATAAAGTCAGGGTTGCAATTGTAGGGTATACGAGCGGAAGCCGGGCCTTTGGAAGCACCCATATCATACAGCAACCCAGAACCCCAAACCGCATCTTGGGGCAGCCCATGTCCAGATGCATGTGCACATACATGTGTATGCGTGCATTTGTATGCAAAGCGGCTTAGCGGTCTGCTCGAAACCACCGCCGACTGTTTGGGGTTAGGGGTCAGGGTCAGAGGCAAAGGCGAAGAAGAGGGCTTAGGATGTAAGGTAAAAGCCACCACACTTTGAGTTCACGTCTGCAACCCCAAGTCCCTCAATCCCTACGCCCAGGCCTTGAAGCCCTTAATCCCGCCCAACATCTCCCTAAACCCAACTTGACATGACCCTAAAAGTAGGCAAAGCAATAGCCTAAGATCCTTCGGGGTTCGGTGAATTTAGGGTCTAGGGGCTTAGGGGTTTTGGGTTTAGGCGCAGGCTTAGACCTCACTGAGACCCCCCTAAACCCTAAACCTCCGTACTGGGCTCCCGTCAGCATGCCCGAGTTCGTGCGCCTTTGCCATCAGAGGGTTTAGGGTTCCCTAGGGATCCAAATAGCCCAATGTAGGTAATATTTACAGACTTTGGGGCCCAATGTAGGGATTATTTGTATACATGGATCCCTAGGAATTTGTTTAGGGGGCTTGGGCTTCCTGTCACGGGCCCTGGTGTTCCTAGGGGCTAAGCAAGAGGGCTCCATCAACGTTCGCGATGCTAACCTTCATCCTTACCGACACTTGCAACTCCACTCTAACGGCTGAACTATGTTCTATCATCCTCTTCTTTAGGCAGAGTTTTCAAAGCCGCGCACACCCCGACTGCAAGCACAAGGACGTCGACGGAACGGCCGGCGACGCTGACGAGGAGTAGGATAAAGACAAGAACAAGAAAAAAGAGCAGGAGGAGAGGAAACCATGGGAAAGGAGGAGGTTCAAAACTCATTGCTATTACAAGCTGAATACAACCACGCCTGGGACACTTACAAGAAAGCCAGAGATCACAAATGCAAATGTTCTCAGGAGTCCATGCGTCTGTACACCCTGAAAAATGGAACTCAGGGCTTCTGTCTGCTCATACCCATTTATGCAAAGGCCGTCACCATGTGCTGCAGCCACATACCAACTCAAAGTCCTTCTCGAGTTTACTCCTCGATTCATCACTTGCTGAGGTTCTAGGGATTGCACGAAGAAGCCTTGCTTTGCGCTCTTGTTTGTAAGATTGCCGGTGCTCAGCGAACCTGGTTTGCTACGCCAACTCCAGATCTGTTAGGTTGCCCATTTCATTACCATGCGTGATGCGTGTTCTATTGTGCTGTCCTGCGCGGGCCCACCCCGGGTCCTACGCTTCAGATCTGTAAGGATGCCCATGTCTCTGCCGCACATGATGTGCATGCTGGTCCTGTGCGGGTCTTGTGCACAGCAAATGCATCCCATGTTTGTGGCAGTAAAGCATATGAATTATCCCCAGAAGCCTCCTATGACACAATTCTGCTTCCTGATACGGACATTGACGTACAAAACCTGGCAGGGTCCACCAAAGCTTTCAAATGGGAGCTTCCAACAATTAAGCACAACTAAAAGGGTCATATTGATTTGGCGCATACATAGTGGGACCCCCCTTTTGCGACATACCCAATTCAGGTGAATTCATACAAGGGGCGGCCGTCACTGCATCTTCGGGCATAAGCAGCCTGGCCATCAGGACGGAAAAGCCGATGAGTCCTAAACCCTATAAGCCTAGAATCTTTTAAACCCTATAAACCAATGAATCCGATAATTTCTTTCTAGACCCGACCCTATAAACCCCAAACCCTAGACCCAGCTGCGAGTTTCGATTCTTGGCCTGAGGGGAGCCTTAGGCTATCCTAACCTCTTCTTGCCCTCCCCCAGTGACATGGAATCTGGAACCCTATAGTTTAGGTGGAAGCCCCACCCAGGAATTCGAAAGAGGGATACTGGTGATTGTATTTGGCTCCTCGTCCTCTTATATTCCTATCCGACCAAGGACTACTGGGCGCGGGTCTACCTAACCCATGGTGCCGTAAAGCCTCCAATCAAAAGCACAGTAATTGGTCCATCAGGGGGCCCTTTCTCAGGCATTAGTTTCGGGGAGGCTCTTGTCGAGACCAATTTGGTTTCTCTCATATTCCTAAGACGGCTTCAAAATTGACAGCACCTTCTCACCCTGTCCATCTATCAGAAGTCTGGAGGAAGTAATTAAGTCAGAGTGGTTTTTGAGGGCTCCTTTGCTGTTTTGACGCTACCACTGAATTATGTTTATCTGCAGGTTATTCTCAAAAACTATGGGCCCCTACTGGTTACAGATAAGATTACGGCACCTAGTATTCAGGGGTACCAAGATGGAACCCTGATGTTGGGAACCGGTCTGGCTGGTCTGAGGTTTATGGCATTAGCACTTGGAGTGCTACAGGCCAGCCAATAACAGCAACCAGCTGTTTGTTAGCAATGTCTGCACAAGGAACATGCCCAGCGCCGCCAGGTAAAAAAATCCCAACCCTAAATCCTCAACAATTACAAGTCCTTAGCCCTAACCCAGCTTTAAAGAACAGATACGTTTCCTGCATGGAAGGAACCCGCAACCACTCCCCCTCTCTGCAACAATTGTTAGGGGATGTTGAAGCAATTCAATCTGAGGAGATGAAGGACAGTCCACATGTATATCTATATATATATATATATGCGCGCATTTGGGTTTCCATGTTGATCCCGGGTGTGTACAGTGTAAAACATGTACCCGCCCATTTAGAGAACCGCTTGAACCCCTGAACCTCAAACTCCAAAGCGTAAACCCTAACTGAAGACATCTGGTAAACCCTAAACCTGAAACCTTCAACCCAAAACCCTACACCTTACACCCTGAACCGTAAGCCCTTAACCTTAAAACCTAAACCCTAAACCCTAAATCCTAAACCTTAAAACCTAAACCCCAGATTCTAAGCCCTAAGTGAGGCAGAGCAGCTTCGTCTTCCCGAGCGAAGGCTTCTGAAAGTTGAGGCCTGGGTCTCTTATGGAAGGTTAGGGTTTAGGGCGTAAAGGGGGTTATAGGGGTTATGCAGGGATTAGATAAGGATATATGGGGTTTAGGGTTTAGGGTTCAGGGCTTAAAAGGGGGTTATAAGGGTTGCATAAGGTTATATAGGGATATATACTTGCAGGTTCATGGACCTTAGTAACTATTTGTAACTGGGGTTATAACCCTACTTATAACTGGGGTAAACCCTATAAGGCCAGTTAGGGGGGTTAAAAGTAGGGTTATAAGCCCACTTATGAGTAGTTACTATTTCCCATGATCCTCCGAGTAGGGTTCAGGGCTTAAAAGGGGGATTATAGGGGTTATCTAGGGTTTAGGTTTAGGATAAAGCGTTCATTTTTTTTGCGCGCCTTTTCTCCACGCATGGAAAGGCCGGTCCGCCAGGAGGGTTCTGACGTCTACGTCCCTCCCACTCATTCAGGGTTCAGAGCATAGGGTTTAGGATGTAGGGCTTGAGGCTTAGCATTCGGGAGTTGAAGCAAATCTGCTGGCTGGAAACTTACAAGGTTCAGGCTTAGGTCCAGGCGATTTTCGTTTGTAAATAGCGTGCCCTCCCCTACTCACCCCAGAGCATTTAACGTTGGGACACTGTGGGGCCTATTTAGGGGTGAGGATACATAGCGAATGGGGCTGATTTGAGAGCTGCCCCCCACTCTGGCTTCCAAATGCCCTTACCCTTTCAAAATGTGAGCCCTTTCTTCTGAACCCCAAACCTTAATATACACCCTATAACCCCTATATAACCCAATATCTAATGCCTATAGTTTCCATGTTCTTCTCCATTATCCCTATGTACCCCCATTATACTATTTGTGGCTTTCCCGTAGCACGGTCAATACTTTGGAAAATGTGTACCCTAAACCTTGTCTTCTTGGGTCTGGGGGTTTGGGGTTGAAAAGGGCTTGAGGATTTTGAGCTTCAGGGTCTTAGAGGTCTGTGGGCTTAGGGTTAGGCGGTTTAGGGGTTTAGTGGTTTGGGGTTTCAAAGGTTTTTTGACAATGGGCTCCATTAGCGACCAAAGAGGTAAGAAGCGAGATACCAGGATCGCGAGGACACTTTTTGGGGTCCCAAAAGGTGAACTATACATCGATCAGGCGGATAAAGTACCGACTTGCGGGTCCCATTTGTCAGTTTCTCAAAATAAGGGCGCCCCAAGATAGACCCCAATATATTAGAATCCTTATTATGAAGAAAACTCTAAATCCTACAGCCCTGAACCCCAAACCCCCAGAGCAAACGCCCAAAACCCCCAAACCCGAACAACACCGGAATTCTAAATCCTAAACCCCTCAAAACAAGCTCCAAGACAAGCGCCTAAGAAGACGTGGCCCGGTGCCAGATACGTCGCTCGCGGCGGCATCAACTCTCGACTCCTTGAGGCTAAAAAATGGGGCTTAGGGTTTAGGGTTTAGGGGTTCACGGCCTATTGTAGACCCCTTATTAATAAACCCCCTCCCCTTAATAGGCATCAGAATAGGGATCCTAATAATAAGGCCCTTCAAGGGAGGGGGTTTATTAATCATGGGTCTACATTCGGGAGGCCCCATAATCAGGACTCAGGTCATTCCCCCTGCAGTAACTGTTACCACACCGGGTATGAGGAGTTATGATTGCCTCTAAGAAAAGACATTTTCAAGGACAGGTACTGTGAGGGGGAATGACCCAAATAGGATTCTGAAGTATTGGGGTCAAACTCGGGGCCCATATTTATGGCTAAGTGTTAAGGGTCATGGACATTACTACCGTATAATGGGTATGGGATGGGGGATTATCTAGGGACACTGGAAAAGAAAAATGGAAACTACTATTTAGAGTTTAGGGGTTAGGGTTGCGTGCCTTGGCGTGCGTTAGGATTTAGAGTTTTAGGGTTGGGGTTTGAGGGTTTGGGGCCAGGGATGGCCAGGGTTTCATCAAAGTTGGCAAGGCTCACTGACTTGTTCGAATCAGCTCGCAGGACCCCCGTCGCGGATATTAACGGCCTTAGTGTGCGACCTGCTTGGTGTTTTGCCGTTTCGCAGTGGGACTAGGTAATCGGGACCACTTACGGCTCTAGGAGGATTAAATAATTAGGGACTACTGAAGGGGTCCATTCCGGCATTGCTCGCTAAGCATAAGGTAGCAGGTTGATGAGGGACGGTACAACCCTTAACTAAACCGCATGATCATTGGGCTTCCCGAAGCGAAGCATACCCCTCAATCTCAACGCGGGGCTTGGCTTGAACTTACTGTTCCCCGCATGGGGGCTTAGGGTTTAGGATTTAGGGCCGTATGAACGAAGGAATCCCACTACAGGGACGCCTAGAATGAACTCGAGGAAATCTCAGTGCGGACCCGCGAATACAGCTGAACCTGAAACCCTGAAACCTATAGCACCAAAACATCACGGGTTCCCATGCTACCCCCTTCTGTACTACCCCCCTATAGGTTCCCCCCTTAATTAAGGTTAGTATCGTGGTGGGGGGGGGTAGTAGGAGTCACCCAAACACCTCTGCATCTAAATCTGGGGGCTCCAGTTCTAGAGACACCGAGAAGCCTCTTGGAACCCCGAAACAATCTGCAAGGAATCCCTAGACCCTAAATTTTGAGGGTTTAGGGTTCAGGGTGAACCCTAAACTCTAAATCCTAAACCCTGAACCCTAAACCCTATCACTTGGCAACAGGCCCATACTTTGGGCTGAAGACCTCGACCTTTGCCACGACGCTTTCTTGACTTAGGATTGGATTGCTTAAGGAGTGTAGGGATTACATAGGAATAGTGAAGAAGAGAATGGAAACTATCACATTATAACAGGGCATAATATATATATATATATATATGGATTGTATAGCGATTATCCAAGAACAGGCCTATGAAGACCTTTACCCTGCGGTGAAAGGGGCCATTGGAAACCCATAAGGTCCCCTTTACAACCACGAAAGAGAGTTATCTGAGTTATCTGTGCAGGGCCCCTTTGTGACGTCCATGTGGATTTTGGGGAGGGGTAAGACGTTGGGAGCTCTAGTTTTCGTTCGTGAGCTTGTTCAGCTTTTCTGTCTCGGCAAGCTTGCTAGCTGCACAAGCGCAAGCTTTCGAAACATGACCGGCCCTATGATGGGACACCTCACTAGCGGACCCTGCGTACATATTTCTGTTGAAGCTCATCCCGCGAAGCCTTTGGCAGTTAGTTAGCGCTTGGATCCACGGCTAAGAGTCTGCACGCTGCCCTCTCCCACCTATGCCTCCCCCCTGACCTTCCTTCCGATCATCTTAACATCTTTCCTCATCACCGCCTAAATATGCTTGCACCAAATCCTAGTGTCGCATGCGAGCGTCAGTGCGCAGGCTTTTCATCGATCTGCTGGAGACAGGCGGAAGCAGTGCGCGATAGCATTTGGCTGTCACAAATGATGGGTTCTTCTTGCGGATTCCTAACGAGAGGACTCTATGTGCTTGAGGACCGCCATTTTTTGATAAGCTGGAGACAAAGACCCCCGTAAACAAGACCCTGGATACAACTAGTTTGTGGCAAAGCAGGCAGGTATGTACTGGATAAAGGGATCTATCCAATCTATTTCGGGTCTTGAAAAATCAACCTCCACATGTAGTGCTTGCCTTTAAAGAGTGTGACCCACTCACCTTACAGCAACTTCTCCCTTTACAGAAGCTTTTCCCCATGTCAAATATATCACCTCGTACGTACGTCTCAGCGTACGTTGTAAGCTCATTTCAACTGTGCCCCTCAAGTGAACCCTGAACCCCCAGAACCTCAGACCCTTAGTCCTAGACACGGCTTAGCGTTCAGGATCGTAGGGCACAGGACCCTGGAGACCAAAGCCTGAACCACAGCTCCTGAATCTCAATCCTCAAAGCCCGCATGGGCTTCGACGTAGGCGAATCCCAGGCGTCGGTTGTCATGCCCCCCGGCAGAACCCACAGGTGGCCTCAATGCCATATGGGTGTGTTAGGAAAGAGGGTGCAAGAAAGGGCCCTGAAGGCAACCTGGCAATACGTAGAAAGAGATTACGGCGGGCCCCCTGAAAGGGTTATCTGGGGCCCTTTGCGAAATTCCTACAAAAGCTTCGCACAATGAGGGTACCCTTCAAGACCCTGGCAACATGCATGGTGACTATCAGCAGATTGGGGTTCCTTACCAAGGATTTATAAGGGGCCTTTTGCAGGAACACCATGAAATTCTCATCCCCCAACCCCTAACCACAAGCCTCAAAGAGTGACCCTGAAACCCTAAAAGAGGCACCCCAGCTCTCAAAAAAAAACTGGGTTGCTGTTAAGGAACTTAAGTTAAGTTACTATATTGGGGAAACCCTATTATTTACTATATATATACCCCATTATGGTAACCCTAAACCCTAAACCCTAAACCCATTATGGTAACTTAATTTAAGTTCCTTAACAGCAACCCAGAAAAAGGCAGAGGTGCGCTCGTCCCAGACGTCCTCTCTCTCTTAGGGTTGATGGTTTAGGGGTTTAGGGTTTAGGGTTTAGGGGTTTAGGGTTTAGAGGTTTAGGGTAATATGATAAGTTAAGTATCATCTGGGGGGCCGTCAAAATTGTTGTCCCCATTCTCGGATGTCCTGAATATCTAGCCCCCTGTTAAGTAGATAGAATATGGGCTATGCGGGAATCTCATTATTGTTTTGCAAAATTCCATATTCTATTTACTTAATGAGGACTATATAGGGGCCGTATTTTGGTAGGAGCGCCACAAAGGCACCATAAACCCCAAACCCGAACCCTGAATCCCCACATAACTTTAATGTAAGGCCTCTCCAAATCGACACCAAATCGTTGGGTGTAGGGATTGGGGAGGTATGGGGAAGGGTTTAGGGTTTAGGATTCAGGGCTGAGGGCTTAATCCTACGAGAGGCTTACACGCTGACCAAAATCTGTTATGAACTCCTACCTCAGAAGGGAATCTTCAAAAATCCTAGACCCCCTATCTCCTTCTATACTCCCCAAATCATCCCTATAAAGCCTTCACCGCACCCCCAATCTTACCATGTATCCCCCGTCTGCCTCTGTCACTCTTCCGAGTGCCGGGCCCATCCAACACCTCGAAACAACGAACGCCAGAGTGCCACCTGGGCGTCCATCCCGACAAAAGGTTTTTTGCAAGTGCTATATTATATAAAGGTATATGAAGAGGATCTCTAAAGGAGGTACATAAGCGTTATTTAGAAGCTTATATTTGGGATCTACTGGGAGTAGGAACATTTCAAGGTTCAGGGTTTCCAAGAATTGGTGGCCCCTTTTCAGTCGCTCTTACTTACAATCAAGATTACGTTCGTTTGGGGTACAAGGAGGACCCTGATTTTTTGCAACCACACCTGCCTTAGAGCGAGCATAAGCTGAACGGAACCCAAAACCCAAAACTTATGAACCCCACAACCGCCTAAACCCTAAACTCCGTAAACCCTTTGGCTTTAACTGCTAGCGGCATTTAGTCCTAGAAACTAACTTCTACTGTGTAATTGCGTCACACTAGCCACGGCCTGCGCGCTAATCATTGTGAACCTGCATGCCTGTGCATGGCCCACCTTAAACCCTCGAGCGAACTTGAGTTCATCTCCGCAACCTGGCAAACACACTACATGGTGTAGGGTATCGCGCGGCGGTGTAACGCAAGTTTGATCAAGTCCTCAGGCTAGTCCATGACAAGCATCTTCTGAGGGAAGGTTGGCCCAAGACATTTGGTAGTTTACCTAAATAGGGGTACTCCAATATAGACCCCCAAATACTATAGTCCTTCTTATGGGGACCCCAAAAAGGTAGGTACCCCTAGTTTTGGGAAACCCCCATTTATCAGAAGGGTTAAGGGTTACGGATGAGGACAAGGTATGGGGATTGGGATTCAAAATTAGGTTCGATGGTGAAGTCTCCGTAGGTCGACTTTTGGGGGTGCAAGGCTAGTTTGGGGCAATGCAGCGGCCAGGCTAAGAGTCACTGGAAAGATACTACCCTAAACCCTAAACCCTAAACCCTAAACTGTAGCTCCGTAAGAACAATCACCGGAAGCCAAGTCGCAAACAATTGCTTGGGATTGGAAGATGCCAACTACTAGTTCTAGACCCACGGAATTACAGTACCATGGGGTGCCCAAGTGGCTTTAGGAGTGTACGG
Source organism: Symbiodinium pilosum (assembly GCA_905231905.1). Lineage (NCBI taxonomy): Eukaryota > Dinophyceae > Suessiales > Symbiodiniaceae > Symbiodinium > Symbiodinium pilosum. The sequence continues at coordinate 60,276 of CAJNIZ010016069.1, forward strand.
GTTTAGGGACCCAAAAAACTGCAAAACCCAACTAAGACAAAAAAATGTAAACTCTAGACCGTAAAACCTAAACTCTAGACCCTAAACCCCAACTACTATTGCGGTACTTGCCACCTCACCCCGTTGGGAAACCTAAATCGGCAAAACATCGGGTCCTTGTAAACACCGGGCCTGTAAGGTTTAGAGCGTTGGGCTTAGGATCTGGCATCTAGGATTTTGGTTTAGAGTTTAGGGTTTATAGAGGTGTAAGGTTTAGGGTTTGTGCAGGGCTCGGGAGTCCCCATTACCTACAGTTTGACAGTAATTGCCCCCTTGTTAGTAGGTATAGCCCCATACTTAGGACTACACGAAGACCCTGTGTAACGCTAAACTCTCAATCCTGAACCGTGTACCCCAATATAACCCCAATACATACCCTGTTATACTATAGTAGTTTCCCTATATAACCCCAATATAAACCCAATAACCCTAGACCTTACGGTTGTGTACTGGGAGCCTGAACAGGTCACGGCGCCTTTAAACTTCGAAGCCTCCATGCCATGCTACAACGGGTTTTCCTGGAGCACAATAACTTACTCATCATGGTAGACAGTTTGCAACACTACTTATTTTCTCCTTCCCATGTTGCAACTGCAAGTACTGCCTGAAGCCACCCTGAATTCCTAAATTCCCCCGCCTTGTGGCGGTAGTCAGTAGCCTGAAGTGGCACTAGTGAAATCTTTCGAAACTCCACACCCTAAAGCCCAAAGACGAGCTTTTTGTCCCTCACGAAGTCTGTCACGGATGACTCTTCGTTGCTCAACTGCGCGCAGACGACCTCGCCAATTTGTTGTTTAAGGGCAGTTTGGAGCCTATCTCAACCTTCTACTGGGTGCACCCGTGTCAATTGCACAAGCTGCAGCAATTAAATTGCTTGATGAGCCGAGATTACCCTGCCAGCATAATCCTCATATCTTTGTAATGTACGGGCCTAAATACTTGCCAATGTCAGAAAAGGTCATTTTGAGGAGCTATTCGAGGTACCTCTTCAGTTCTCTAAGGACTGTTCAACTATAACCTTGGTAATTACCCCTATGAAGCCCCTACATAAGCCCAGTTTCCATTTAATTTTCTGGTCTCTCTTCCACTTGGTTCTCCACTATTCCCACTATTGCCATAGTATCCTGAAACTCCATACAACCCCAATATACTGGGTTGCTGTTGGGGAACTTAGATCAAGCTACTATAATCAATTGAGCCCAGTATTTACTAGAAACCCAGAATATGGTGATTTTTGATCAAACTAACTTATAAGAGCAACCGAGATAGCCTCGATATTTCCCAGGGTCATATTTCGTCAATCAGCATGTAAGCCCTCTCCGCGACCTCTGGTAGGCAAGGAATGAACGAATGGATCCAAAGCCTACACCCTCCACAATTTTCTGTGCCCTTCCATCATTCACCACTAACCCGCTGTAAGACAGTGGGTCGACTGAAGATCTTGGGCACCTTGGGCTAGGGCTTAGGATTTAGGGTTCAGGGTTTAAGGTTTCTGGTTCAAGGTAGGCTATCAGGAGACCGTAACCCAGAATGGTGACCACAGCTGCCTGCTGCTATAATGTTTCAAAGAAGTCGTGACATTGAATATTTTCCTACCACACCCAGGCTCCTGCACTTAGGCATTTCTGCAGATCGGGGGTGCCCCTCTCATGTTGGGCATACTGCGAAACACTTGACTGATGCCCTGGTGATAACTGGAGTGCTTTGCTCACAGTCCACCCAAAAAATCAAGCTGTTCAGAGAGGCACAGTATGTCTTAATAATCATGCTTACAAGCCCCATAACTCACAATATCCACATGATTAAGATTATTCTCCGAAATACGACGCCCCCTGAACTTGAACTTCTAGACCCCGAAACCTCCTGAAACCCTGAACCGGGTATTATATGTACATATATATATATACATATATGAGCTATAGTCTAAACTCGTAGCATCCCCCTATCTAACCCCCTAAAAGGAGTTTAGACAACAGCTCATATTCAGCCCCAATCCCTATGAACTAGCCCATAATCCCAGCTTCCATGTCATTTTCCATGTTCTTTTCCATTTGGTCCTCCATTATGGGATATATAAACATGAGCAGTCAAGATTCCCATATACCTCCCCATATAACCCTCTTTAAGGAGTTTAGACCCCAAGCCTAGACACTATATATAATTCCAAATATAAACCCCTTTAAGGAGTTTAGATTATGGCTCATATACACAGGCGATTGTCAAAATTATGGTCCCTTTTTGGATCCCTATTATAATACGGCACCTAATATTTAGGGGGCCCCCCCCTAGGTTTAGGGTTTAGGGCTTGGGTTTTTTTTATACCCCCTGTAGAACCAGGTAGTTTCCGCATTACCCCCCCTTGACCTACGAAGCCCGGAGATACATAGTGTAGGGGGGTCCTTCATCTTTGAGTCCTTATAGGGTTATGGGTTTAGGGTTTAGGGTTGAGGGTTTAGGGTGTAAGGGTTTAGGGTTTAAGGGTTTAGGGTTTAGGAGTTTCAAGGCCCCGGCGCAGGCGCAGCAGCGGTTTAGACCGGCTGCGAACTAGGGGCCGATGTCGGCGAGGGTAGGCCGTCCTACTGGAGAAGCTGGAGGAATTTAGGGTTTAGGGGCAGTTACCAACATCATGGTAATAGATTCCTTCTAAAAGTATGGTGTGGAATACTTCAAATAAACATCGAAATGATTGAACTAGGCCCCTAGAATACGCGTTCCTCAGGACATTGGGGTAGGGTTTGGATCTTAGATTTAGGGGTGAGGGTATCGGGTAGCCCTCAAGGTTGATGTAACGCTCATATAAGGCTTGGGAAGGGTAGCACCTACTCCGAATTGAGAGATAGGATGCGGTGATTGGGCTCTTACAGGAGAGCTCACAAATCTCTCAACAATCGCCAGAACAACTCGAAAGCTAGAGAAGAGCTGGCTGTATGCTCACACTCTCAAACCTCCAACTAATCCCTGACTCTGACCGACCTACCCCAAGCCCACCAAACCAACCCCTGAAAGCCCAAAGCCTACCTGCATATGACCACCTTTACCTCCAGCTTAATCTCCGTAGGCAACATGTACGGGTGATACCCACCTAAACTGGCAGGCAAAGTGGGCTCACAGCGAAAAACCCCTAAGACTCCTCTCCACCCAAGCCTCGCGCAAAATCCCAAACACCGAAGCTGGAACACTGAAGCACATACACGCATTCCCGCATGAACACAAGATATCGAACCACGAACTCCACATCCTAAATAGTCCCTTTGCTATAATCCCTCAACCAAATCCCGAAAGCTCAGTTGCTCAACACTACACCCTGAACCTGAACCCTAAATCCTGAACCCTAACCCTGAAACCCCATAGTCCCCCTAATGTAGGTAGAATATAATTTCGGGTATAGTATATTATATGTACTGAGATCTCCATATATCCCATATTCCATCTACTTAAGGGGGACTATAAATCCTAAACCCTAAACCCTAAATAATAGTTTCCATTTTCTTTTCCATTATCCCAATATGACCCCTATAACCCCCCAATAGCAACCCTAAAACCCTAAAACCCATCTCCAACCACCAGCAGAGTCGGGTCCAGAGGGGTGGTCCAAACTTCTTCGCGGCAAACGGATCCTGCGAAGCGAAGCGGGTTCAGGGTTGAGGATATGGGGGATTGTCAAAATTATGGTCCCCAATTTTGGGTCCCCTAAATTAGGTGCCGTATTAATATAGGGATCCAAAAAGGGACCATAATTTTGACAATCCCCCATATAGAGCAGGGATTTAGGGTTTAGGGTTTAGGGTTGAGGGTCTAATACAGGGATATAGGGTGCAGGTTTTAGGGGTATGGAGGGGTGTCTAGGGCATGTCACATAGAATCAACAGATAGTCGAACATCAATTGGATTTTTTAAATTGAACGCAGCTCGAGCGTGCTCTGAGCATGGCGGGCATGGTACCGCGCTGCACTCTTCTGCCATGGTGGAACGACGACACTAGACTAAACAAATACATCCTCAATCAAACTAGGTTCGAATGGGCACTACGAGAAACTAAGCCTGAGGAGAATCAAATGGAAAGGAAAAGGAGTATGAAATCGAAACTCGGGCTTGCACGGTTGAGGATTTATGAATTTAAAGGGTGCCGGGCTTAGAGACAAAACGGTTTAGGATTTGACGAGATTAGGTTTGTTTGTTTAAGTTCAAACAGTTTCGGGTTCGGAGACTAAACTGTTCAGGGTTTAGGGTTTAGACCATGTTTGCTAGGGGTGTCTAGGGGTCTATAGGTGAATGCTAACCATCTCCCTCTGGTCACACCCCCCCCTCGAACTCATTTTTTGAACTCTGACGTTTGCCAGTAGTGATATCGGGTTCCATATGAGTCATCGTCTAAACTTGTAGTATCCCCCTTAATAAGCCCTATACTCCCTATATAACCCCCTGCAAGGAGTTTAGATATATTAGCTCATATCTGGAAGTATACTTTGGCAATATCAGTATACAGAGCCCATGCCTTCCCCAAAGCGGCTAGACATTTCACATTGGTCTGCTTTTGCTTCATGACTCCTGCTTTCCTGCGCAAAGGTGGCAAAAACAGCTTTTGTACTTTCCATAAATGGGGGGACCCCAATACAGACCCCAATGTTATACTGGTAGACTGTAACCCTGATTCTGTGGACTCCCAGACAGGTACCTCCATTTTTGGGAAACACTCATTTGCAAATTGGCTCGGCGGGAGGGGCCAGGCATGCGCCCCTACCATTCCAAAGCCTGAACCCTTTGTATTTGGAGGTTCACGGGACTTAGTAATTACTTATAACTTGGCTTATAACCTTACTTATAACCCCCCTAAATGACCTTATAGGGGTTACCCCAATTATAAGCAAGGTTATAACCCCAGTTATACATAGTTACTAATTCCCATGAACCCCCAAGTAGGGTTGGGGTTTAGGCAGGTCGCAAGAGGGGACCCATTATGGAGTTTGAGGGGAACTGAGACTAACTAAGACGAAGCCCGAAAGGCGTGAGGACCTTCCACACTGGGCGAACACCCTCTGAGAACGACACCACACTGCCCCACATCCCCTTGAGCCCTTGAAACCTTGATCAAACAGTAAAACACTAAACTGACCATTGTTTCCAGTAGCTTCGGGGAGTTGTTTGCAGGTTTGCAAGGTTTAGCGTGTCGTGTTACAGGTTTGTGTGTTCACCGGGGTGAGGGCGGTCTGGACAAGCTTCAGGCCACAAGCTCAAATTGAAAACCAGGATGCCTTGAGGCAGTCGACCTGTTTTCCAGCCCACATGCACCTAAAAACTCTAAGCCTACATGTGAGCTATAGTCTTAACTCCTTCAAAAAACGGGTGTTAACTATGGAGATTATATAGGGGAGTATTCTTGGGGTTTAGAATGGGAAATACTAGGAGTTTAGACTATAGATCATGCGTGATGGAAAGAATATTCCAGGAGGTTCGGCGATCAGTACTTGGGATATCTCAACATTCCCAGCAGCCTCTGACTTTTGAGGGAACTGACAACCCCGACCGCTAAACCCTAAAACCTAAACCCCAGACCCCAAACCCTAAATGCCAGACCCTAAATCCTAAACCCTATATTACGCCTAAATTCTCCGGTTGTCGCATGGCAAAGCTCCCTGAGATCCAACAAATCCAGCCCAAGGGCCCACTGCTGTGCCACCAAGCGATAGAGAAGCATAGTGGCCCTAGACAGGGTTTATGGTTCAGAGGTGAGGTTAAGGGCTATCGGGTTTAGGGTTGCTCACGTTGATTCATCCTGAACCCTAGACCTTAAACCCTAAATCCTAAACTCTAACCAAGTTAGGCATTAAATCAAGCAGGCTGCAGGTGGGGGCTTCTGACAGTGACCCTCAGCTTCTTCTTGTTCGCTGTTCGGAGCGGAGAACGAAGGAAAGGAAAGGAAAATGGGAACCCCAGTTTAGGAGTCATGGGCTGAAACATGGAAACCGCGGCTGGCGCAGAAAAAACAATGCTTACCCGGGTTTAGGGAATGGAAAAGAAAATGGAAACTACTAACTTATTGGGTTTATAGAGGGACTGTATACTTGTAGGCGTCCACAAATCCATGCCCTGTTTTTATCGTTTAGTCCTCCTTGGAACACCAAGGCCAAGATTCAGCTTCCTGGTCCTTCCCAGGAACTGAGGAAATGGGAGGCAGAAAGGACAGGGTTTCGGGCTTAGGGGTCTATAGTTCCCCTTAAGTAGATAGAATATGGCTTTGGGTATATTACAATAGGACCCCCATGCCCCATGTTCTATCTACTTAAGCGGGTCTACACGGGGGTGTTGATACGGACTGCTGTTGGGATCCGCTTTTTTTGCCTTACTAGGCACAAGGTAGTCCAGGCAAAGCTCCTTCATCAAATGATTTGTTGGTTTTTCCACGGTAGTTTCATGCTCTTCTTGGACATGTGCATGAGTAATAGGGACATATTCAACAATGACCCAGATTTTCGGAAAAGGCTGAGTACATCTAGACTGCCCTGATGCTCCTGAGGGTTGCCTAACGGGGAAGGCAGGTAGGAAGTTTGGGGCTTAGGGCTTAGGGTACAGAAGCCATGACCGGGGTGCATGGAAATAGTTGATGATTAATCAGTCCCCCACTCTTGTTCAATACTCAAACACCAGGAATCGCGTAGGACGAAGGACGCTGGTCTCAGACCCTGAACACTAAGTCCTACTACCAACACCCCAAAATTTTCATCCAGACAACCACACTCATCCTGAAGACACAGTTCCATTGAATCTCCCGTTGTCTTTCCATTGTTGGGGGTAATCTCCCTTTATATCCCTCTATACACTATGAAGCCCCCAAAAGGTACCCTGAAGTTTGGGAATCCCCTAAAAAGGATAACTACAGGTGGAACACCCTAAAGAAACCATCATTTTTGGAGGGTCCGTATGAAATCGATGGGGGAAATTCGACGTGGCGGACCCCAACCGGCTGTAATTCCCAAAGTTACGAGTCCCTCCAAGTGACCCCTAATTCTTGAAAACCTGTTTTTATCCCAAAGGCCAGCCAAGTACACCGACCCGGCCGTGAGGCCCCGCCTAGCATCTTCCACGGAGGAGTGTGCGCCCTTGCATCATATGAAAGCAGCAAAGCTACTTTTGAGACAATTCCCATGTGGGGCTTCGGAAAACCGTAGGTTCTCAACATCTCGCTTCCAAATCAAAATCTCACTCAGCAGTTTTTGATGGTCTGTATTTTGTCATCGTACGTTGCTCCCCTCAAAGGAGCTTGGTGTTTGAAGGGAATCTATTTGAGGGTTTCCCAAAATTAGGGGTACCCTTTTTAGGGGTCCCCATGATAAGGATTATAGTATAATGGGGTCTATATGGCGGTCCCTCATGTAGGAAATTACCACTTCCAAGCTCCTTCGGGACAAGCAGGAAGCCCCTTTCACCATCTGTCTTGTTTGCGGCAACAAACGGTGCACCTCAAACAAAAAACATTGCTCCGTGTGGTCACTATTAATGGGTGGGGGGCCTAAGAAGATGGCCCACATATCCCTATGCAGCACAGAATTTGCATGCAAACCCCAAACCCTAAACACGGCCCTAAACCCTAAACCCAAAACCCGAAAGGCGGCCATAACCTTCACTATATAATCCGCCATCCACGAGAACTTTCCTCTCTTTGGGGGGGTCCGCGCATGCATTACATTAGGTCATTCAACCGTGCAGTAACTGCTAACACAATTCATGATAGGAGTTATGACAGCCCCTTAACCCTAATCCCCCTTGAGGACGGTTCCTTTATGGGGGGTTAGCATGCCCTAAGGGTCCTAGGACGTGAGCGTTAGGGGTTTTAGGTACCAGAAACCATTCTCAAAAAGTCCTGCTACACACCCCAACTTTGCCTGAAAACCCAAAATCCGAAACACCACAGTGGACACCAAACTTCCTGCATGGTCTTAATATATCACAAGACCATCGTTCCCAAGGTCATGCAGGATCTTTGGTATCCACCGCGGGTCTCAACCCCCTGGTGCACCTCAGAAGTTGATTGAGCCCTAGAAACTACGGTAGTTCCCTAAATAGAGTACCCCAATATAGATTCCCAAATACTATAATCCTTATTATGGGACCTCCCCAAATGGTACACCTCATTGTAGGAACGCCCCCTATAGCCTCACGCCCCGTGCCCTTTTCGCATCCAGCCTGAACCCAGGACCCTAAACCCCCCAAATGGCATGAGCCACGCGGTTTAGGGTTTCAGGTTTAGGGTTTAGGGCTTAAGGCTTAGGGTTTAGGGTTCTAAGCCAACCCCAAACTCCCAGGCGCAAACAGTGAAGGTTTAGAGTGTAACCCCCTCCCCTAGTATCAAACCCCCCCCCCTCCTAATATGGTGGTTTAGTGATGTCAAACCTCCCCGCCCCCCCTACTTTTAAATACTCCCCATTGGTATATTATATTATTTTTGGGCATATCGAATAATTATTAGGCGGGGTGAGGGGGGGGGTTTAGTATTAGGTGGAGGCGATTAGTGTTTCGACCCACCTTGCATGACAAAGCTCATACAGCGCAGTCCCAGAAGCCTAAACCCTCATTCCAGATTTCGAGCCTAAATCCGAGATCCTTCGGGGTCCTAAACTCAAAGCCCCAAAGAAAACCCCGAACCCTAAACCCTAAATCCCGAACCCCCAAAATTGGCTAGAAACTCACCACGCCTTGTGAAGCTGCTCATCCTTGCCAAAGGATCATAAGGTTTGGATTGTACATATTATACATACATGTAAGGACATTGGGATTACACAGGAATTATGACGGATTTCTAGGGTTTAGGGTTTAGGGATATGTCATGATGTGTCTGATATTGCCCCCAACAATAGGAGAAGAAAGGAAAAATGGCAGATGATATGGAAACAGGGCTTTACGGGATATGCAGTGTTTAGGGTTGAACTTACCTCCGGTAAGCAGGGAGCGAAGGAATGGAAAAGAAAGTCAAACCTCTTTGCTGTTGAAGATCTTATGGGGGTGCTTGAATGTCCATGAAGGGCTTCGGGTTTTCCACGGTGAGTTTAGGATTTCCAGCCTAGGGCTAAGGGAGCGGGTTTAAGGCTCAGGGCCTAGGAGTCTCCCTGATCCAAGTAAGATTTAGTGGCTTTAGGGTTCATGGCCCAAATGGAGGACCCGAATGCAGACCACAAAGCACTAGGACTAGAATCCTCATTTTTGGGTACTCCAAAAAAGGGACCCCTAATTTCGGGAAACCCAAGCTCTGCACCCTCCAAATGATTAAACTTGCCACAGATCTAAGCTCCGCATCAGAGCCTACATGATGAGAACAGGGTTTGGGGTAATTTTATGTAAAGCTCCCATCCCTGAACCCTAAACGTTGGAATAGGGTTTGGGGTAATTTATCTAAGCTTCCAATCCGTGAAGCGCAGGAAGCCTGCTCTACCCAACAAAAAGGCCGTACAAAGCTACAGCCCTTCTAACAAGGAGCTATATGAACCCTAGTCTAAACTCCTTAAAGGGGGTTATATAGGGGATTATATAGGGGACTACTATGGGGGTTACTAAGGGGGATACTAGGAGCTTTGACAGTAGCTCATATGGGAATTTCCAAAAAGTAGGGGTCCCTTATATACCCTCTGAAACTATAAATCTTGCTGTGAGGACCCCAGCCTAATTACTTCGCTTGCCTCCAGCCATTCCGCAGCCAACGCACGCAGAGATGGCAGACCTTTAGGGACTTCCTGGTAACCCAGCTGCGCGTGCAGTTACCAAGTCAAACCAAAGCCCCTACAAGTATACATCTTTTGGGACTTCAGCATAGGCATGCAAGGTCCACGGAGGAAGTACTGGACTTGGCAAGACTATTCTAATATAAATCGGAGTTTAACATCTAAATGTATATACACCTTGTTTGGCTTCAGCGCAATAAAACTAAACAAGTGTTGGGCCATGCCCGCTGACAGAAACAGCTAACACAATGGGACTAGGAGATATGACCGCCTCTTAATACAGCCCCTTCAAGGCCAGCTACTGGACGCGGGAATCATGCAAAATGTCAGTTGTGTTAAACTTTGACACCCTAACCCCTTTTAGACTAGACCAGATGCCCCCTAACCCCTAAACCCCAACTCCTTCCGAAACCCAAGCCTCAAACCCTAATCCCTGCATCTGGACTCGCAAACCCCAAACCTTAAACCTCTAACCCTTTTTTCCATGTGGGCTCCATGCGCTACCAGAACAAGACTAACAGGGCACGGGCTCTCAGCACGCATGACTGAGATTCCACCCCCAAACCCTAAACCCTAAAACCCTAAAACCCTAAAACCCTAAACCCTAAAACCCTAAACCCCTAAGCCCCCTAAACCCTAAAACCCTAAACCCTAAACCCCCCAATTCATCACACACATGGCTCAGAAGCTGAGGTAGGGTATATGGGGATCTTATTACAACCTACACAAAGCCATATTCTATCTACTTAATCTATAGTCTATAGCTTTATCCCACCTTCTGAGCCCTGTGATTCTATCAGCACCAGGCATGAAATTCTGAAACTCAGCCGACCAAACCTGCTAGGATTCTAGAGGGGTAATGGATATAAAAGGGAAACGACTGTTTAGGCTTTAGGGTTTTTGAGGCTTGGGTGGGATTATGTGGGGGTAATGGAAAAGAAAATGAAGACGATTATTTAGACACGTGCATCGCACAGCAGTGCAGGCACGGGCAAGAATGTCCGGTCCAGAGCCAGTACTGTGACTGGCGCAAAAGAAACATGAGAAGCTACACCAGGCAGAATGCTGCATCAGCCTGTCACAACCAAACAAGACGACTATTTAGGGTTTAGGGTTTAGCGACATTACCCATGGTTAGCATGAAAGCATGGAAGAGAGCATAAATGTTTCTATGTTGTCGGTAAAGTTGTAGTGATGCACTCCATACTAACAACCAGCACCCTATTCCTAAAGTGTATATATTCCTCGCGACCCTGGGGTCCATTTCATTGCAAATTTCCATTCCATACTGACACCTTGCAACCAACGCGTTAACCCCAAACAGTAAAACGTATGTATCCCTACGACCCTCTCTCAACTCAAATTAAACTTCCCATTCGGTCTTCTGTCTATTCCCTAAACCTCACTCTTACCCCTGATCGTAACTTCAGTGCGATTTGTCATTCCCTACCCATCACCGGTAAGAAAATGTTGCCTATAAATGCTACCGTACGTAGCCGCTACCAACCCCACGAACCCTGCAAACCATTGACCCTATCAACCCTAAACCCTACAAACCCGCATACCCCACCACACCTCCAGCGAAGCGCCTCGCATCGAGGCCCAAGGCCAGAAGGGGGTAGAAAGCTGTGTCTCGCAGCAGCCTTCCTGGGGGCTTACGGATTAGGGTGGCTCCCCGCCCAGTAATGGTGATTCTAAGGGATAACGGTGATCATATGAGGGTCCTCTTATATTCCTATGCTACCGCTACTACAGTGTGACCTGGAAACATTGCCTTAGTATGGGTCTGCGACTGTTTGAGCTATAGTCAACACTCCTAGTATCCCCCTTAATAACCCCTGTAGTATTCACCTATGTAATCCCTTATATAAACCCTCCCTTAAGGAGTTTAGACCCTAAACTCTAAATCCTATACCCCACCTAACCCCCTTTAAGGAGTTTAGATTCTGGAACTCTATATGTATAATATAGAGTGAAAGGTTTCCCGCAAAGCCCGTATGATGGTAAGTTGAGTGAAATCCTTTCGCAGCAGCCCAGTATCAGATCCGGGATTAGGAGTTGAGGGTTTAGGTTCAGTGGGTTTGGCCCCCCTTGGTACACTTCTCGATTTGTGCGGGGGTCTGTTCTGGGTTTAAGTGTCAGTGCTTAGGCTCATTTTGTTTAGTTTACTGTGCCTTACTTGTGGTTTGTAACTGTAGGTAGTGTAAGACTGGATCCATATAGTCGTCCCGTATCATCGTCCCCAAAACGATCCTTCCTTCCCTAGCAACCACCAGCAAGTCCAATGCTACCTACAGCTCACCCTTTTGCATCCCCCAACCCTGAAACCCTTTACCGTGTATTGGGCTGAGGGGCAGCAGTCTGGGTTACCCCCTTATACCACGTAGAACCGTAAACCCGCATAACTTGTACAGAAGTTTGAGCTCAAAGTTCCATATGTGTTCTCTGCAAATCGCTGGAAAGCAGCTGGGGACCGCCAGTATGAGGGGTGGGAGAAGGGTCATGGGAGGTTTGCTCAGCATTGTTTGCGGCCTCCTTGTTCGTTACGATCACGGATATCCTGTCTGATTAGCCCAAGCTGAGCTTTCAATTTGCTGGTCAAATGGCCCCATCACGCCCCAAACGAAAGTCCCTGCAAAACCCTATCAAAGTGGCGTTGAATGCAGTCTAGGGCTTGAAGCAAGTGAGTCAAAAAAACCCACGTGAACATTTTTGGATACAAGTTGCGGCACTGATTTCGCCCAAGCAAATGGAAGTCACGTCGCAAGTCCTCAGTGCGGATTACCAGCTGAGTGCTGGCTTAGGATTTGCTACTGGCAACCTTCATGGGAATGATGTTGGGCTTACAAAACTTCCCCCACCTGAGTGCAGCTTAGCTGTTCAGGGTAAACAGGTGACCTAGCTGCCGAATTTCCCCGCCCCAAAAAACAGAGCAACAGTAACAGTTGTAGTAGTCGTGGCAGTAGTGGCTTTTGTCACGTAGCACTACTAACACTCAGAGCCGTAACAGTAGAAATAATACTCCCATGACGGACGAGGAGGCGAGGGTTGAACGCCGTCTGCACAGGCAGGGGAGAATCCATTCAAACAGAATTTCAAACTAGAGCACCTCCGCGACCAGCTTGGTGCGGAGGATTGAGTCGAAGGCTCTGATGATGACTCGTGGAGAAGACACAACATGAATATTCCAAAGGTGCGCATCAAGTGGGAGGTAGAGCTCCATGGCGTTGAGTCGCAAGAAGTGTACGATGTGCACAAAACTTATCGGTCAAGGAATTTCTCTGAGTTCACACCGGCTAGGGCTGGGCGAGGAGCCATGCGCACGTTGGGTCGAGACAGATGGGTATGGGGAAGGTTGTCAAGGTCATACCTGGTCCATTTGGAGTCCGCGGTACATCGTTGCCCCCTTATGTTTGGGGCAACCCGCAATATACCCCGGAATCCTCTGTAGCCCTCTAGACCCTTATACATCCGTGCATAGCCCTTTCTAAAAAAAATATTCATATACATACCTAGAAACACTTCCCTAAACCCCATAGGACCCAATATAGGGCCCAAAATTCGATAACCCTTGTTCTGGGACCCCAGACTGGTGCCCCAAATCTTGGTAGACTCTAATCCCTACGGGAAAGTACCCCCACTATTGGGAAAGCCCCATACGTGTGTAGAACATTCCTGGAGCTGAGCTTTGGGGTTTCAAAGCAGGGCGGGCCAAGGCTCGTGACCCACGACTACCACGTGATCAAGCAAAGCATTGACCTGTGCATGGGCGTAGTTTTTTAATTTTGGCACGTCTAGGGCTTAGGGTTTTGGGTTGAGTGTTTAGGCAGAATTCTACAAGCAAAGCATTGACCTCTGTATGGGTTTTGAGCTTAGGCACGATTCTGCAAACAAAAAAACCTGTCCCAGCCGCTTCAAGCCTATTTCTGGGTTGCTGTTCAGGAATGACTATCATAAGGGAACCCTATGCTATATACCCAGAATACGTTAAGTTCATCTAAGGTCCTCAGCAGCAACCCAGCCTAGGGTTTGGGGATTAACCTATCCGAGCCTTTTTTCAACCAGGTGGTTTAGTGTCGGGGGGCTAGGAGGGAATAAGGGAAGCAATCCATTATATAGGGCAAGATTCCCTTATTCCCTACTAATTGCCTCTAAGTTAGGATTTCGGGGTGTTAGGCATTTGGGACTTTGGGATTCAAGGCCTCAGTGTTAGGGGATCCCTGGTTAGGGTGTAGGCTAAGTGGTCTGTTCCTTTCAAGAGTCAGCGCATCAAACTAAAAAATCTAAATTTGGAACATCCTTAAAAAGAAGGGGCCGCAAGACACCCTCCAAAAGCATATGGAACTCCAAAAGAGCCCTATCAGCGCCATATGGGGTTCCATATTGACTTCATCTCCCACTTACCTATTTCAAATTACCTCTCTCACCATTTCTAATTCTATGACATGCATGGCAAATACTGCTTCAATGTGCGGATCGAAAAAAAGAGGCCCGTCTTGGAGTCCTATGAAAATGAGGACTATAAGATCGTTGATCTTGGGGTCCATATTAAGACCCCTCTTCATGTAAGACCGCCTGTCCCTACGTCATTCCCAGACAAGAGGATGCTCAGCAAAATGCAAAACGAGCCATTTGCAAGACATGGTTTCTTTCTTGTACCTCAGCCTACCAGATGACATGTTTTCAGGGATACCGTCCTCCCCTCAGAATTAAACATTTCAACTTCAGATGCTGAGAAGTCACTTGCCCAATTTTCTTGGAAAGAAGCTGCACCTTCGGATCGTGCCGGAATCTTCTTAGCAAGACTCCAACCGAGGGCAAACCTGAAACCCCGGCCCGCAATCCCAAACCCTACCTAAACCCACAAAAATCTAAACTTAAATTCTATACTTGGGTTTATAGTAGGACCCTACTAAAAAACTAAGTTTTTGTAGTTTAAGGTAAAACCCTAATAAACCCTACACCCCCTACATCCTGAAGCCCCCTTACCCCCCCCCCCAAGAAACCCTCAACTCGTACACCCCACGCCCAAAACCACAAACTGGAACCCCTCATCTGCGTGCCTTGGCCACCGCCACAGCAGTAGGAAGAACCACTTTGGGCCTAAACAGGGGCCTGAACAATCACCAACATTATTTCCAGGTCTATGAAAAATACTCTAAACTATTGCTTACACGAAAAAATCTAGAACTATAATGCCTGTTTTCATTTAGGCCTCTACATTGGGGCACTAAATCCCTGAGCATCTCGCATGTATTCAATCCCCCCATACACTTATGTACTAGTACCCAGACCCCTAGAGGATCCAAAAAATGGAACCCTCCAAACATGATCCCATTACTACATTGGGGAAAATAATGGGTTATTGGGAGGTTCCATTTTTGAGCTCCTTGAGAAGGACTGGGTAAGTGTGCCCACGGTTGCGTTTTGGTACGACGCGCATTTTTCCATCTCAGGGGCAGGGTTAGGGTTTAGGGTGGCCGGGAAATCAAGAGATGTTTGGATCTGGACTGTCACTGACTTTTTGACTCGTAAGCTTTCTACGGCTACTGCGCGAAGTCCAATACCTATACAGATACCAATACCAAGATTAACCTTAAATCAAACATTAGTGTAATTCCAATACCAAAACAGTAAGCACGTTGTCCAATCTGCTCCTGTCAGGCGTGCTCGTAAAACTGGCTTTCGCACGAAATGGCAGTGGAACTTTTCAATTACATCAAACCTCATCTGGACATTCTATTCGTTTATGTTTCAAAAAATGGCTCAACACAATCACGACCCTGAATAAATGGTAGGGGTTACGCAGATGACGCCCTTCCAAGAGAATTGTTCTCAAGATGTGCTAATAATATGGCATCTGTTGAAGTATGGCTTCATGCCAATTCCCTAAACACTAAAGTTTCCCAGAGCAGGACACTGAATTTGTCAACCACCTGCTACCTGGTGCTCAGAAGGGAAAGAGGACATGGATTCCCAAGTGCCCCCCCTACAATAGAGATTCAGGGTTAAAGGGGATATGTAAGGTTATCTGGGAATAATGGAAAGGAAAATCGAAACTACTATTTATGGCTTAGGCATTCCCAAAAACCCATTCCCCCATTCCTGACTAAGCACCAAAGAACCTCTATGGCGGACCAGCGGCAAATCCGTATGCTTTACTGGCCTCAGACAAGAGGTTGCAATATACTTGTCTCGCTGCTTCCCCGACAACCCTGCCCATACTTCCACCCCGCCAAATAAGCTTCTTTGGGCTGGCTATAATCTAGTACAGGGCCATCTTAGGATCTTAGGATGGAAAACGACGAACTGTCTAAGGTTGGAACCAATAACTCAGTTAGTACGGGCGCCTAATCTGAGACTCTTCATATAACTTGTATTCGAGAGCCACAGTCAGGGCGCCAGTAAAGACCTCAGAAGTTGACCCGCCTTGCCTAACAGCTTAAGGGGCATTCAGATGGCTACAGCTCTGGCCATTCTCTTGGTGGTCATGGGACAGATACGTGGTGGTGGTTACTTTCGGAACCTTCTTGACCGAAAACAGGTCGGTAGGGGTGCATGAGGAACGTGCGGAACATCGAGGTCCCTCCTAAGGATTTTTCGGGTTGGCTTGGGAAAAGGCGACTTGTTGCGGGAGTTTGATTTTTCAGGTGGTAGCAAGGAAAGATTCCCCAACAGAGCCCAACCCTACGTACGCCCTATATAAACCCTTTTCCCTAAACCCCCAAACCCTAAAACCCTCAACCCCTAAACCCTAAACCCCTAAACCCGAGAAATCTGAGCACCAGGGAGAGGATTCCGGGCCTGCTTCTCAGAAATTTGGCCCAACCTACGTGGAGGTTCATGGGACTCAGTAACTATTTATAACTGGGGTTATAATCCTACTTATAACCGGGGTAACCCCCATAAGGTCACTTAGGGGGTTATAAGTGGGGTTAGAAGTCCAGTTAGAAGTAGTTACTATTTCCCATGAACCTCCAAGTGGGGTTTGCTTTGAGGGTTTAGGGTTTGAAGGTTGTGGGTTTTAGGGTTTAGGGTGTGGGGGCTTAGGGTTTTTCTTGAAGGTTGGGTTGAGGGTTTTGGGGATTGGGCTTTGGGTTCGGGACCTGGGGGTGTGCGATTTAGGTTGTACAATGAACAATTGCGTTTAGAGCTTTGGGTTTAGTTTAAGGAGTGGCGACACCGACACCCATACAACAAGTTGTATAATCCATGTGAGCCATTGTGTAAGCTCCTAGTGTCCCCCTTAATAAGCCCTATAGCACTCCCCTATATGATCCCCTATATAACCCCCATTTAAGGAGTTTAGACTATAGCTCATGTGTGCGCGTGCGTGTTTTCATCTATGCCCCCTCCGAGATGGATGGACACTAAATATGCACACGCAGACACACACACACACACAAATATCTTTAAGGAACACTGTATACACTCACAAAGGCCATGATGTAAACCCCACTTCATACAACCCCAAACCATTCACCCTACCCTAAACCCTAAACCACGTGACAATCCCAATAGTGTTATATAGGGGTTATATTAGGGGTTAT
>CAJNIZ010016080.1:2124-23619 GCA_905231905.1 Symbiodinium pilosum
TTTAGGGCTCAAGGTTCAGGATCTAGGGTGCAGGGTTGATAGGCTTTAGGGTTTAGGCGTTTGGAGGATGATAAAGGGATTCGTGCTTAGGGCTAATTAGGCCATAGGGCTTAGAGTTTGGGGTGTGGTGTCGGGTTCAGGGGCCGTGGTCTGAGTTTACGACCTGCAGGTGGGCTACGTTTAGTTGCTGTGTGTCCTGAAAATCATTGAGATGCGCAACAGGTATAGATCAAAGGCTTCCTATGCAGCTTCGAAAGATCGCGGAATGCAGGTTCCAGGCTTTGGTCTTCAATGCCGAGACCTTAGGCTTTCAGGTGTAAAGCATTCTCGAAGCCGTGAAGTAACAACTACCCTCAACGCCCTCAACCGCAAAACCACTTCCTACTCAAACGCTTATGCACAGTGAGCCTGAAGCAGTTTAAGTCTAAAGTTTGGGAAGCCCGCAGTATATCTCCCGTATCCCTTCTAGCCTTTTACTTTACTTGATTTGAGAAATACTGGAAACAGACAGCCCCGGCTTATCCACAAGGAGCCCAGCTACCAGTGTGGCTGTTGCTCATGTCACCACTACACAGTTCTTAACGGAGACCTAGCGCTGTGATTATGATCCCTATACTGCCGTATATGTCCCAAGGGTTCTTTTGCGGACCCATGTTTCGAGAGACCCTTCATGTACAACCTCATGCAGCACCATAAGCAATCTCCTCCCCTAATATTACGCCCCTCTTCCCTGACCCAGTATGCTTGAATGTTCTCAATGAATACATGATTAGAACGTGCCACAATAGAATATTTACTAGTGTGGGGTGAAGGGACTAACGAAACCCTAAAACAAAAACCCCTAAACCCTCAACCCTACACCCTAAACCCTAAACTGCATACCTTGACTCACTCTGCTAGGCCAGGCTTTTCGGAAGCAGCTTCCCAGATATTGGTTGCTTGGCCCCCAGACTTCTTCTTGAAGCGTCCAGGGTTTAGGGTTTAGGGTACACAAGCATCATCTACTGGGTTCTTCTACTATTGATTAAAAGGGTTAGGGATTAGGGCTTCCTCATTTGTAGTACTGTAGCAGCCTGGCTGATTAGTTGGCACTTCTCCGTTATAACTCTATATGACAATAACATCACATACTCCAAGTCCATATTTGGATTCTTTAGGCCGACAGGTCTTCTGACTCAGGCTTTGGGAACTAGGGTTTAGGTTGGGTCATTCCCCCTTACGGCAACTATTACCGCAGTAGGCAATGGAAAAAGTCCATTAACAACATTCCTTTCATGACAGTTACTGGGGGATGACGCAAGGTTTAGGGTTCGAGGGCTCTAAACCCTAAACCCTGAAACCCCCCTAAACCCTGCACCCTGAAACCCCAATCCCCCTCAGGGTCTGGGATTTGAGGTCTTGGAATGGCTCCAAATAACCCAATGTTACACTGGGGTTATATTGGGATAATGGAAAAAAAGATGGAAACTACTAAACTATATTACGGTACATGCAGGGGTTATGTTGGGACAATTGGAAAATAAAATGGAAACTACTAATTTGGGTAGGTCAAGTTAAGGACTCTGGGACCCTTGGTAGGGAGCATTTACAGCTTTGGAGCCGAAGGGTAAGGCCGGTCGGAGGTTAATGGAGTTTCAGGTCCATCGGGGTTTCATAGTTTACGGTGTGCGGTTTGCATGGTGGAGTTTGAGGGTTTAGGGTTTAAGGGTTTCTACCGCTGGCCGCCTAGAATGCGATTGCACTTCATGATGCAACATGTACCCTGAATCAGGCTATGTGCTATGTGTGTTGCCCAAACCAGCATTTCCAGGATTTCGACATCACCAGAACACCCTGAGCTCGAGTTCCATGTCGGCTAGATCAGGAGTGTGGAATGACTGACATCATCCAACCGAGCAGCATTGAAGAAGGCACGGAATGCTTTTGTGGGGCACTCGTGGGCATTGAGTTCCATGGTACGCAGAAGATTGAATATGATGACCAATTTCCCCGTATGATGCTTATACATCTATAGTAGAACACCTGCCGAAAACCTCTTTCAATTTGTTTGCCCCCTAGCATTTAGGAAACAGATCCTCCCATAAAGCCTATATGAACCCAGTGTCCGTGTCCTTCCCGTGTTTTGTTCCAGCTGATTTCCTCATATTTGCTGGAACATAAGCTACTGTCAATATTAGGGTTCCCAAGGGACCATTAAGGGTGGACACACGGACCCTGGGGTAGTTTAGTAAAGTTCCTATAGCCCAATACGAACCCATGTCCATTAGTCATATGGGAAGTATTGCTTGTAGCTCATGTAATACAACCCCTTCCTTCACCCCGTTACAGAGATCCTCATGACATCAGCCTCTGGCCAAGGTGGCGAACTTGGCCGAGATTGGCTTGGGCACGTGGAGATAGAAAAGAGATATGTGCTGCCGTGCTTAAGAGGGATCCCATTGGGAACCCAACCTGAAGAATTCGGGCCCTACTTGGAGGGTCGCGGGAACTACTTAAGTGGGTTTATAATGGGGATAACTGGGGTTCCTATATGGCTCATAAGGCTTATTAAGCTACTTACGAAGTCCCCCTGACCCTCCAAACTTATAATGCCCCAATTTATAGGGCTCTGGTTTTTGGGAGTTTCGGTTCCCAAAAGCCCTCGTATTGGTGATGTTGGTGATTCAGTTAAAGTGGTGGGGTGAACCAATGTCAACAGAATGGCTTGTTCTTCCGAGGCCTGCAACTGAACTCGTACCGCATTGCACCCACGAATCAACATGCAGATTCTCATATGTGTGCATGTATGTGTGTGTATACATATAATCTGGCTGACTGCTCTATGCTGACGTATAGAGTCCTCGCAACATTGAGCTAAAGCTTCATCAAAGCTGAACAGCCTTGCTACACAATATCAGAAGTGGACGTTCGGGCAAAAGTGGACGTTTCCTGCAAGAGTGGACGTTTCCCCAAACATCCATTTATAAATGGCCGTTTGGATTCCCAGGTAGTGTAATGTATAACAGTGGCACCCAAATGTAGACTCCAACATACTATAGCCCCTGTCATGCAGACCCACAAAAAAGAGACCCCTAATGTTGTGAAACCCCTATATATGCACTCACGCACGCCTTGCCTACCCCTACTGGAAGGCTGACCTGTGATGAAAAATGAACGTCTTCATCGTCCAAGAGCTCGCAACCCACAACTTATAGTCCCCCTGAAGTAGATAATTAGACTATGGGGTATATGGGGATCTTATTATACTATACCCAAAGCCATATTCTATCTACTTAAGGGGGACTATACTTCAGAACGGTGGTAGGACAGTATCCAAAGAGACCCTTTCTCTGTAACCAAGCAAAGTACCTCAAATCATTCATGCTACCGTAAAACCCTAAACCCTAAACCCCTAAACCCTAAACCCCAAACTATGGGAATCCGACTTCCTGAAAAGAATCCATCCCCTGCGTCCAGGCATGTGGCTGTGGGTGAAGCCTTGGGTGGCTTGCCTGCAAGGCATCATGTCCCGGGATGTTTCCCTAAGGGGTCCATGTACTGAATATTTGGGTACTCGGGTTTAGGGTAATAGTATTTACAGTACAAGTTTTGGGTAAGTATATGATTTTGAGGTAGTTGGACCCTCGGGGTTTGTTTTAAGTAAGTAGGGTCTTCACTGCGAAGCAACCTGACAAGTTCCCAAGGAAGACCTGCATGGGAGCATTTGCATGAAGAGTTGACATGAAAATTGGGATTGTATAGTGCTTTATGGGGATTATACGTGCTGCTGTCAATATTGGGCTTTAGGGCGAACCTAGGTGTCGTAGTCTAGTATAGTCCCGAATGGATCCCCTAATCGGAACCCATGTCTATTAATTGGCGGTAGCTCACATGATTCTAGAGACGTCCTGAGAATAATTTCTGGTTTTCGATTGTTTTAACCCTCCCGATGACAAGCTGATTCCAGGGCTGATCCGGGAGGATCCAGTACATATTTCTTAACAGCCTCCCATACACTTTTAACAGAATGCGTTCCTGAACCTGATGTTAGTTGTGTAGGTCACTACATTGTCCCCTTGACCCTCACATGAACACGAAGCTCCAGATCCCGAATCCAAAGTTTCAAAAATGGGGCCCTTTGCTTTAGGATGTTTTAGAACTGTACAGACTCGCATAGGTTATTGAGTTGCTTATGCAGCAAGGTACTGACTTTGTCATTTTTAAAGTACGGGGCCTGGTTAAATCCACAAAAAGAAGATGGGTCAAATGATGAGTCTTTCTAGGGCCTCTCTGTTACAAACGCTCTAGCCTGTTTGTGAAGCTACAAGTTTTGATAAGACCGCCTCAATATGCAAAGCCAAAAAGCATGTCTAACCCCTAGACCCTAAACTCTAGGGGTATCCTAGAAACCCTAAGCCCAGGTTTAGGGTTTACGTTTAGACCCTATAGACCCTATAAGCCCTACACCTTCTAGGATCAGCCTCAGGCTATGCATGCAAAGTGCGACAGAAGGCCATGGGAGTTTGGAAGCTGGACAAGCACCAGCCTCGGCGGAGATGAGGGTTTTGGGTTTAGGTTTTAAGGTTTTGGTGTTTAGGGTTCGGGGTCAAGGGTTTAGGGTTTTGGGTTTCGGGTTTTGGGTTAAGGTTTTAGGGTTTAGGGTTTAGGCCCGAACAATCCTAAGTACCCCCCTTATAGGAGATACTTACCCAAAGCATACTAGGGATTATATTAACGGCTATATACAAGTAATTATGTTATGAACATTATCCCCCTGTAACAGAGTGGGGGTAGTTATCGAGTTTTAGGCTCAAAGGATCTTAAGTACCCCTATAGGAGATGCTTACCCAAAGCAGAAGAAAGTTGCTGGGTCTGTTTCAGAGTTTCATTCCCTAGGGCTCCCAGTTGCCTAAATAGTAGGCTACTGGGCTATGTAACTATACTTGGAGGGTCAGGGGGACTTAGTAAGTAGGTTAATAGTGGAGATAATTAGGGTTCCTATATGGGTCATGTGGGTTATTAACCTACTTACGAAGTCCCCGTGACCTTCCAAGTAGGGTATATAGAGCCCAGTTCCCACCATTTAAGTAATTGGAGCCCTAAGGATTGGGTTTAGGTGTATCACCGTTGACATCCTTGTTTTCACCTGGGTGCGTGTAAAACTGCAGTAGCTCCGGTATCTATAGGTTGGTGGACACTGATATGCGACCCTCTCAAGTTGTCCGTTGTCCGCGGCTACATGCTTCTCAACTGCATCATTGTCGAAAAAAACTGCAAATCAAATTGTATCAGCGGCCTATAAGGAGCATACAGTTCGACAGTTACATGTTACCCCCTCACTGGGATCAAGTCAGGCCGGTGGAGCCTGCAACACCTCGCAAGAAAAACTGCCCCCCCCCCTCCCCCCCACCCATCCATACTCTTCCCCCCAATGCTTGGAGTGTGCTTTGTGCTTTAGGTATCCGTGCCTCCAGCATCCAACGCGGCAGCTTTGCAGCTCTGACCAAGAATCCAAAACAAACACCATGCCACACCCAAATGAGCTATAGCCTAAATTCAAAGAATCCCACTCATACAATCACCCGTACAATCCCCTTCAAGGAGTGTCCACCCTAAACCCTAGACCCCCAAAACCCTATACAATTCTCCATATAACCCCCTTTAAGAAGTTTAGACCCTAAACACTAAACTCTACATAATTCCCCATAGCTTAACCCTTTTTAAGGAGTTTAGACCCTAGACCCTGTATAATCATCCCACAATATGATCCACTTTAAGGAGTGTAGGCTATAGCTCAAATGGGCAACGTATTGGAAGATCCAGGTAGATCATTGACGAGGTACTTGTCCAGTTGCACTGTTTTGGGTTTTAGAGTTTAGGGTTCGCATTTTAGGGTAATTAGGGCATAGGGTTTAGGGTGTTTCCTCGCGTGAAGTGACACCTTGCCAGTTCTCATGTTCTACCAGCAAAGATGCCGGCGCAAGTTAAGATGTTCGCGCACCCCCCGCGACGCTTGAAGACTGAGGTGTGATAAGTTGACAGGCCTTCAGCTGCTGTAAGTTTTCTTCCTGCTTCCGCCACGCTGACATGATTTTCTTGGACAGAGGTTGTTGCTGATAATTGTGCTCCTAGTGGACCAAGCGAAAAACCATATGAGCTATAGTCTAAACTCCTTAAAGGGGGTTACATAGGGGATAATATAGGGGACTACTAAAGGGGTTATTAAGGGGGATACACAATGGCTCATATACCTCCACTTAAAGAAGCGTCACAGGAAACCCCCGGTACCGCCGTATTTTGTGCGTAGACCCACCAGGACGGGTGATGGTAAGCATGCGAAATCCTGCACCACCCCAAGTGACCAACATCCGGGACACTGCATTCATTGTAACTGGAGGCCCTAGGTGTTACAACATTACCTTCAACAGCAGATCATTTGTGTGTACCTCGCCGCTGTGACTATGTCAGCTGGATCGTAGTAAAACTTTGATTTATATGTGGACAGTTGGTCATGAAGGTGGATAGTCATCTGGAAAATCAGAAAGCGCATATACTCTCTTTTATTTCTCTCCCTAAGCCCAATGTGGACTATAGCCTTGCTGAGGTGCGTGGTTGTGATTTGGAAGTCGCCCGGGGTGGAGGTCCCTGCTCCCCCGGGAGATGACAAAGGCGCCGCTGGGAGTTTGCTGGCAAAGCGTGACTGAAACATAGGTGATCTGAGGTATGTGGGCAAGGTTTCGCAGCTTCCTCAAAGTCTGGATTCGTTTACAAGCCCCACAGAATTTACACAACCCCGAACTTAGACAAATCCATTACCTAGCCCTGATCAACCCCAAACCCCAAACTCTAATCCACACCCCCGCGCCCTAGATTCAAAGCCTTACCTGCAACTCCAATTACCCTGGGAATCCCATAAAAGTGTGTGTAGTTGGACCCTAAACCCTAAACCTTGGGGCTACGGGTCAATTCTCAACTTATAAGGCCTCAACCCTCAAGTGCGTGCGAAGGTGCGCAGAAAGCTCAGAAGAAGCAGTTCAAGGCCCCAACCTGTTGTTCCTTCTGCTCCAGGTGTGGGTTAGGGGTCCCATTCAGAGGGCTAGATGGGTGTGTATATATATATATATCTCTCTCTCTCTCTCTATCTCTCTCTATTTGTGCGGGCTTTGAGGTCCTCTTAGGGAGGGCCATCAAACAAACCCATCTTACGCAGGTTGTGCGTTCATTACTAGGTACTCCAGTAGTACTCTTTCCCCTTTTTATGTTGGGGTCTCCTGATTAAAATTGAACGTTAGGAAAAAGTGTACTCTTATTATTATGATGTTACTGGGGAACCTAGATTAGAGAGCCTGAGGTAGGGCCAGGGCACGTTAGGATACAGGTTTTGCGACCAGTCTTCATGTACCAGCCACTGACATCCTGCGGTTTCTTAGTGGACAAGAACTTAGCTCATGAGAGTGGTGTAGAATCCTAATTACGGGAGACTATCCTCCTGCACGCTGACCGCCTCTAACTGACCGCCCAACCCTGAGTCCTATATCCTTAAACCCTAGACCTTAAACATGTAACCCTAAACCCTCAGCCCTCTCTCCTAAACCCCTAACCTTATATAGACCCCAAACCCCTAAATCCTTAACGCAAAGCATTTTATCCCTTCACTGCGGGGTTTGCAGATGTTTTTGGTGACTTAGCGGGTTACTGCGTCAGGCGGAGGCGATTGTAATTATGAAGCCTTTCCTGTTTGGTACTCTAGGGCTTTGGGTTCGCGATCTAGGGTTTAATTAGGGCCCAGGGTTGAAATTAAGGTGTACACCTCCAATGGTATCTTCTGATGGAATAAACAAACAGTTTGCGGGTCATGACTGCCCTCTCCAGAACTGCCCACTGCCAATGAACCTCCAAGTAACCCCAACCCAAAACCCTAAACCCTAGACCCTAGACCCAAAACCCTAAACCCTAAACCCTAAACCCAAAACCCTAAACCCTAATAGGAGCCTGAAGAGCTGCCCAGCTTGTTCCTTCATTGTCTTGATATAGCTACAGTATGCTCTGCTCCCCAAACCCCCCTTGGTTTTTTTCTCAGTGAACCCTAAAGCTCAATCCCTGAACCGGGCTAGACTCTTGAGCATGTCCTGGAAAACGGAGACCCCATTTCTGACCTCCATTCTGGCGCTTTGTTTGAAAGCTAGTTTCTTCAAACTTTTTGGATCAAGAAGGAATATGAAGAACTAGTCTGTCATAGTATCAAGTGAAAACATAATTATCAAGCCCTAGTGATGAACATGAATTAATAGTTGCCAAATGTTTTACAGCATTATCCCGGCAAAGAGTCTGAATCGTGTGTCACGGTTCTGTAAGCGCTGCTTTTGGAGGTGCTGTTGCCCGCAGAGGTCGAGGCGCCTCCTGTCCTTCGTGAGGGATGTTGGTTTGGATGCTGTCCATGCTCAGTAACAGTGGGATAATAAGTAGAAAGCTAAAAGATACAGCTCTGATTATTGATTAATTGCGGCTCTGATAGACTGTTACTGGCTGGGGGCAGTACCCCAAGTGTGGCTCTCTTGCGGTCTTTGAGCACTTTGGTGAGACAATGGTCAGGAGATGCTGGAATGGTGAATCTGGAGCTGAAAGGGCCACTGCTTGCACGATTTGTTTATGAGTGGAGCTTGTTTGTTTGTGTGTGTGTGTGTGTGTGTGCGGGTGTGTGTGTGTGTGTGTGTGTTTTTGTCTTGGGTTAGCCTGGCCTGACACCCATCACACAATCGTACATACCTTTATGGCGCGGAATTAGGATGGCATTGAATCCGTGTATGCCCTGAACCCTAAACCCAGAACCCTGTACCCCGTGAACCATGCTGGGCCCTCTGCGTCTCTTGTGCTAATCCGATCTGGTGGAGGAGGGCTCGCAGCTGCAGCAAATCCTTGCGGCAGTGCGCGACGAGCTTGCGTCTCAGGAAATAACTTGTGGCAGCCGCGCATAAGTGAGATTGGCCCTACATATGACAGACTTCTTCAGAACCCGCGGGCTACTTGTTAACTCCCTTCCAAGCGTTAGTTTAGTAAGGGTCTGTCCTGTTTGGGGTCACTGAGGAATTTACCCTGAAAAGGTTGCGCTGCCTTATGGTGGAAGCTAGGTAGTAAGCTAGTTTGAGGAACACTGGGCTTTCTCAAAAAGACATTTTGTCAGGTCCTAAAGCAAGGCCCTGGTGAATTGCGGCTGTATATCAGCGGGCCAAAATTTGCTCTTCGGAAACCACATTAGTTTACATACTCCCGTAGCGCATGTTGATTTCTAGCGTGATTGCCTATCATAAAGTTTGTGTAGAGGTTCAGACATGTGTGCAGAGTTCTGAGGCTCTCACTAGGTGAAGCGCGCAGGGGTTCAGCAGGGCTTGGCCTGGCAAAGAAATTAGGTACCCCAGTAGTATCCTTTTTCCGTTTTTGTTTTGGGGTCTCCTTATTAAAGCCAAACAGTGAGCGTACGCCACAAAACCCGCATACCCTGACCCCACAGCCCCCCAAACTCCAAACAATTGCACCCTCAAGGCCCTGCTATGGAATATGCACCCTAAACCTGAAACCGTTAAATTGTAGTTTTCCAAAATAGGGGACCTCACATAGACCCCCAATATAATACCATAATCCGTACCATGGGGACCCCCCAAAAAGATACCCCTAATTTTGGGAAACCCTAAACCCTAAATGGTAGTTTCCAGGTTCTTTTCCATTATCCCCATATATCCCCTATATAACCCCCAAACCCTAAACCCCTAAACTCCAAACCCTACCTAAACCCTAAACCCTGGGCTAGGCTTCCGCGACTGGGCAAGGAAGAGCAGTCTGTTGCCACCACCTTGCGGAGGTGCCGTGCCTGTAGCTTCGACTCCAGGACTTTTTTGGGGGGTTTAGGGTTTGGGGTTTAAGGTTTAGGGTTTAGGGTTTGGGGTTTTAGTTTTAGGGTTTACCGTTCAAGGTTTAGGGTTTGGGGTTTTAGTTTTAGGATTTAGGGTTTAAGGTTTAGGGGTTAGGGCTGTTTTTTTGGGGGGCTATTTGGGTCAATCCCCCACCCAGTGAAGAGTACCACAAGAGACTAGTGTCAAGGCGCTAGTACTTCCATATTAAAGAGGAGCCATTACTAAAAGCGGGATTGACCTAAGGGGCCATGTTTGAGTAGGATTTAGGGTTAAGGTTGATTGTTTAACCTAGGGTTGAGGATTTCGAGTTTAGGGGTTTAGGGCTTAAGGTAAGGGCCTTGCTTGGATGTTGCAACCCTCTGCTTGGAGCCTACCCCAATATGTACCCTATTATAATGTAGTAGATTCCATGTTCTTTTCCGTTATCCCTATATGACCCCAATACATTCCCCCTACTACCTATTCTATCTAGAGCCGTCCTTCTAACCCCGTCAACCCGCCCAAGGGTGCTTTGGGGGATGCCAGGCAATTCTGACTCCAGGATTCAGCCCTAACTAAACCCTAAACCGTACCTAGGACATAAATCCCCAAACCCTTAAATCTCAAAGCCCCAAACGGTTCTACCCAACAACACACAAACCTCCATGCTTGAGCGTGCCTGGCCTTGCGTTCATAGCGTCCGGTTCAGGATGAAGAGTTTAGGATTTAGCATGCAAGGTTTAGAGTTCAGATTTCTGTTAGGGCTTAGGTCCTATAGGTTCTAGGAGTAGCGTTTGAGGTTCCTTGGACGTCCATGGGAATTACAACCCACTTATCATTCCTAGAAATAGCCCAATTACAAAACCCTTGCCTCCCTTAATACGGTTCTCATTGCATTAAGCTATCAGTTGGTTTTTGTTGCCTGTGGACGACCACGTAGGGTTCAGTGTTTGGAGTTCAGTCTACCCATATGCAACATGCAGGAATCTACATGAAGACACCCTAAATCCTCTGGACTTTTGCACCCTTCCAACCACTCTGCCCACCTACGCGGACATGATCATGAAATTGTCTGGAAAGGCGGCTGACAGCCGACTTCGGGACGATTTGGCATGTTATTTCAGGCTGGCTTAGGGTGTAGCTGGAGACAATACAAAAAGCGCCATACCCCAGGAAGGAGCTATAACCCATGGAAATAAAGGACAGTCCCAAAAGTGGCTGGCAGATCGAGCCAGTGTAGAGGTCAGATTCATTGAATAGGCGGCTTCCCTAGGCGCTAGGTCGGTCTTGGGATTGAGGATTTCGCGTCCAGGCTTTGGGGCTTGGGGGACCGGGGCGAAAGATGTATGAGGCGGAGACAAGGTGCGGATATAGCAGTCCATCTCATACAAGCCACAGTCCACATTCCTTAAAGGGGATTGTATACGGGAGTATCATAGAGGCTTTTAAGGGGGATACTCGGAGTTTAGACTGCAGCTCATACGCAAAGGCTGTGCTTGAGGGAACTGTAATAGCCGTAGTTTGTTGACTCCGACCTGGCACTAAAGTCTCATTGGCGCTGAGCCAGCGCAACATCCCAAAGATAAAGCAGAAGTCGATCACAAAAACCGACTATTCAACCAGGTTGCTTCCCAATCCGGATTCTGAAAAAGGGAGTTCACCGCAATTCGGGCTGGCTTGAGAACTTCCGTTTGAGGTTTGAATGGACCCTATGGAGCCCACACTTCGGGGCCCTATGTATTTCCCTAAAATGAATTCCGTAGGGTCTGGTCTAGGTTGGGTCTAAGGTAAGCCGGAATGCCCGATATGTACGGTTTATGACAGCATGCGGGGCTTCCCGTCCAAGAGTTTTCGTGCAGCATCCAGGTAACAAGTTCGTGGTTGAAGGAGCAGACAACTGCCGCAACAAATTCCATGTCGTGCCCTCAGATGAGCTATTGTCTAACCTCCTAGTATCCCCCTAAAACGTCCCCATCATGCTCCCCTACATAAGCCCCTGTATAACCCCTTTAAGGAGTTTAGCCTATAGCTCAGATTGTAAGGGGGGGTGCCTGGACATGGTGGGTCACCTGTACGTGTCCTTTCGCGGAACCTGTGAAGGTGTGATGCAGCTTTGTCAGGAGGGACTTACTGCAACAGGTAATATAGGGATAATGGCAAATAAATGGGAATTATAGGGGTTATAGGGATAATATAATTAGGGTTTATATAGGGATTATTTTGGGGTTCTAGCAGCCGCTGCAGTGACGGCAGTTGCAGTGCGAGCATGACTGCTGCTACTGGGTGTTGATACAGATGTTGGTTGCCTACTACTGCTTTTAGTTCGAGAAACCACCAGTAAGGCCATAATCACTTGCACTACCACTCCGTCTGAAGATGCCACTAATACAGGCTAACCCCCAGCCCTGTACCGAAGCTGCGGAACTGGCAGGTGGAAATCGGGGAGTTGAAGGTCCTTGCGTTTCAGCATGAGCAGTTCAGCGAAGGGCACTGATCTCAGGCTAGTATCCCAAGCTTCTTCAAGTACTGTACCGCTGCATGATTCCGACGGAGGAAAGTTTGATAGCACCTCAGATAGATCTCTAGGGGCCCCCAGATAGCGCAGAACCTCTAAGCAAGCAACCTGGAACGTAACTTGGAGATACATAGGACAAGGCATAAGGTACTTAGGATCATGCAGGATGTTTGGGGATCAACAGTATGATCCCCACGCTAGACATCAAATCCTATGCACTCCGTTGAAACATGCGCATGCGAGGGCCTCACACAATTGCTTTCGTGACTCCTAAACCCTCAAGCCTAAACCCTAAACCGCAGTCAGGCTGCTGCCTCATCTTACCTTGGCAAACCTGATTGCAGGTGAGGTGCTCAGTACCGTGGGGGCGGGTGCTTAATTGAGGGATTCTCAGGAGTAGGATTTAGATTTGGACTGGGAAGGGCTTGGGGTGCAGGATTTGGAAATCCTAAACCCTGAACCCTTAAACCTGAACCTGAACCTGAACCCCTAAGCCTTAAAGCCAGTTCTGTAGATCTGGTGGTCGGCTTGTGGGTGCTACTTGGACCCTTTAGGGCTGGGCGTGTGCAACCTTAGCAACACATGGTTGGAAAGCCGGAGGTGCGGATAATTTCAGTATGGCAGAGATTTTTGTTAGGGCTTAGGGGTCAGGGTTTAAGGTTTACGGTTTGGGAATTAGGGTGTGCAGGCGAGGTCGCGCACTCGGGCGTGAAACGCCCCTGGCCGCAGGCTTGCGTTGCGTGTAAACCCGCCCAGTCCACCCACACTACATTCAATTAGTGCTCAACACTTCCTCAGTGCATGCACGATGCATGACACAGGCAATAATGCCGCATTAACTGGACGTGCCAGTTTGCAGGCAAGTTATGTGCAGGTAATACCCAACAGTCTCTCATAGAAGTTATAAGTATAGATAGCGGTACTGTTTGGTAATATGCCTACCTAGCCTGCGACCAAAACACCCTTCAGAGTGGCAGCCAAGCAATTGATGGGAATGGCTTTTTTGAGGACTAGGGAAAGTGCAGACAAATTCAAAACTCCCATACCCAAATTCTTTTCAAATATCTATGTTGACCCCAATTGCTTAAGAAACTCTTGAAGATATTGTTCTCATTGAGGTTTACGCAGGTTACAGAAAACTAATAGCGAATTGCTTATACTCTCCTCCAAAACGAAGCAATTAAGATAATGCCATATGCAGTGCAGAGATGCTCTATTGTTTCATCATAAGATAGTACATTATAGGATATTATAGGATATTAGAGTGATAATGGAAAAGAAAATGGAAACTACTGCACCCTAAACCCTAAACCCAAAAGTCTATCTTATTAGGTTTCCGTGATATCTTGGCGGAGGGGAACCGCAAGCTTCCAGCTGGGCAGCCGTGCGTAGGTACAGCGGATGGCGCATGCTCTGCACAGGCGTAGGGGGTATGAACCCTACACCCCTAGGCTTTTCGTAAACCCTAAACCATAGACCTAAATCATAAGCCTAAACATAAACCTCTAAACCTTAAACCTCTAAGTCCCAGTTCTGTAGATGTGGGCGCACTGGATTTTAGAGCACGTAGAACTCAAAGTTACCCCTCTGGTTGATATTAAAAATCTGGCATGATCCTAAGAACCTTAAACTAGGGCTTTGGGTTTAGGGTTGAGGTTTAGGGAACTGTGGTACCATAGTATACTGAGGTCACGCAGGACTCTTAGCATCAACAGTATCTGACACTTCCTTCAAACAACAAGAAATTTGGCAGCCCATGCTGAATAATTGAGAACAATACTGAAGGTATCGTAGTAATAACAGCATCCTATTGATATTCAGTACTGGGAACGAATGACGCATTTGCAATGCTGGTTCCCTTCGCTTCAATTCCA
Organism: Symbiodinium pilosum; assembly: GCA_905231905.1. Taxonomy (NCBI): domain Eukaryota; class Dinophyceae; order Suessiales; family Symbiodiniaceae; genus Symbiodinium; species Symbiodinium pilosum. The sequence continues at coordinate 16,380 of CAJNIZ010016080.1, forward strand.
GGATGCAAGTGGTAAGTAGGTTGAAACAGCCAAAAAATGGCCCGACTTGGCGCATGCTCCGTAGCGCTGATAGTTTTTGTCCAAAAAAAACGAGTTAGTCTGCGGCTTCTGCGCTCCAAGGTCTTAGCCCCCAACAGTGTGGCTGAGGTTTGCCCTACCTCTTAATGATATTCCTCTGCTTCGCCTACATGGGCCTGTCATCTCTGTGCAAGGCCGCATGTAGCTATGCACCTGGTATAGGATTTTCGGGCCGTCTAGGGTCTAGGAAATTCCAGACGCTGCTGTCGGGCATGTTTCTGAAACAGTGAAATTCAGCTCGTGTGTTCAAGGGATATCCATTTGTATGTGCAGGTTGCACATAATTTGGGAGATTCGGCTGTGTGTGGATACATGGCAGTTCTACACTGGCGACCATACTTACATTGTCGTTTGCAGAAGGACATGACAGAATGTAGACCCATGATTTTAAGGGCCTTAATATTACGATCCCTAGTATAACCCCTATTAAGAGGAGGGGTTATTAATTAGGGGTCTACATTAAACCTTAAACCCTATGTTAAACCCTAAATAGTAGTTTCCTTTTTCTTTTCCGTTATCCCTATATCTACCTTACTTGTAGAGGACTGTGGTGGCATTTGAGTTCATGCTGTTCTGCCGTACTCCCTAGGGTATGGCTATTCTGAGTATCCTGTAACAGTCGAGGTTATATGTACTGGAGTCTAAACTCCTTAAAGGGGGGTTATATAGGGTAGCATACAGGGAATTATTATAGGGAGTATAAAGGGGGATACTAGGAGTTCAGACTATAGCTCATATTGGGACAACGGAAAATAGAATGGAAACTACAGGGATTATAGGGATTACATAGGGTTTATGTGTTATTCTTAGTATCCTTCGCTATACACGACCACTTCTTGCAACACAAGACTGCCCTAAGGTTTGGACATCGCCCAAGCTTCGATCCCTATCGGGATTATTTGATACTTTTGCTGTTCCATAGTGCTGTTTCTTGGGAGTTTTGGAGTGCAGGTATCGGCTGTTACCGAGAGAGCGTTGAAGCGTAGGCGTTGGTTGCTACCAGGAGGGTTCCCCAAGTTAGGCGCACGCAAGTATCTGAACATTCTGTAGTGGCAGTTTCTCAAACATGCCCAACTGAATCCCAAAGACTCCCCCCTCGCAATATCCATTAAAAGCCCTGAAACCTGAAAGAAACACTTTCAAAGCCTTAGATCCGAAAACTGCAACCAACTAATCCCTAGACTCCTAAAAATCAAGAGCCTCCCAAGCTCTAAGCGCCCACAGTCGAGAACAAACTCTGCGCCACCTAAACCCTCCAAACCCTAAACCCTAATCCCTAGTCCCTGCACCCTAAACTCTAATGACTAAACCCTAAACCATCCTAAACATTAAGGGTCCAAGGACCCAAATAACAGTGTTTTAGGTCCCAAATACTAAAATACTAATGGTATTTGGGCCCTACAACCCCATTTTTTTAGTCGTTGGACCCTTAGGGAAACCCCTAAACCCTAAACCTCCTAGCCAAGAAGCCCTCTGCCTCTGCCACGCCAAGACTCTGGTATCCCAGGGGTGCAAGGTACGCTTCCGACCAAGCAACATGTATGCGGTGCTTGATAGGGAATTACCCTAAGGATCCAAGGACCCAAGTACTAGGGGGATATGGGGTCCCTTTAAAAGGGTTATAGGGGGATATATAGGGATACATGGGGACTATATAAGGTCCAAGGACCCAAATAGTTGGGTCCCTTTAAAGGGGTTATAGGGGGATATACAAGGATATATGGGGACTACAAAAGGCTCCAAGGACCCAAATAATTGGGTGGTATTGGGGCCTTAACACTCCATTATTTTGGCCCATCCAAGGTTTAGAAGCCTTAAGGTTCAGGATGTAAGGATGAGAAGTCAGGGTGTGGAGACTGGACTGGAGTGGTGGGGGGGAAGAGAGGGGGTGAGGTTTAGGGTTTAGGGGTTTAAGGTCTATAGGGTTTAGCAGAAGGGGGATCCGGGGTTGAGGAAGGATTCTGGGGGGGGCGCGGTAAATGTAGATTAACGCACATGCACCCCCCGCATGATGATTCCCCCTAATTCAGCGCTACGTGGCCATTGGCTATTCTATCAACCAGAGGGTGATATATATATATATACTCCGAGGCCCCCAGACCATGCCATTTTATCACTGCCTAGCAAGCACCAGGTAGAGCAGCCACCATGCTGGGAAAAACGTGAAGGCATTCTGCAAGTGGGCACCTGTCAACCAAACCCTAAACACAGGTACCTGGACCCCAAGAGTAGGTAAAATAACAGCTCAGAACCCGAAAAAAAAACAGCACAAAAGGGCATTATTCTACATACTTGCGGGGCTCAGGTAAAGAGGATGTAGCAGGCCTTGAAGAACGTCCTGTACTTTGGCAAACACCATGCCGCTTGGTTCAGGGTCAGGTCTGGAAGCACGTGGCTCCTAAAGAAAACTCCAGCAAGCTTGGGCTAAGGCTTGTGTGAGAAATGTTATTTCAATGCAAAGGCTTGCGAGGAAATGGTACCCCTATAGTATATTGGGGGCTATATTGGGATAAAGTCACCCTTTAGTAGATATAATAGTGCGTATATTATTGGGGCTATATAGTGATCAATGGAAACGAAAATGGAAGCTACGAACAAAAAAAAAGGCCTCTAAGTCGGCCAACCTGAGGTCCTTCTCTTTCAAAACGCCGGCCTCTAAGCTTCAACGCTGCTTTATTCACATATCCGCACAGCCACTGAAAAGCTCTACGGCAGATACTTACCCAAACCCTAAACCCTAAACCCTAAGCACATTTGTAATTAGGATCCTTTTGGCCAATCGCAAGTTGTACCTCGCGAAATGAGCCTGACATGGTGTTTTGGGGTTTAGGGTTTACTATGGGTACTGGTAGCTGAGGGTTTGCGGTTGGCACTACAATCTTCATTCGGGATATGACTACTCCGACTCAGTAGACAACTCTGGTTATCCTGCAGAAACGTCTATACTAGTCTTACCTAAAGAAGTGAACACTAAACCTTGCATCTTGAATCGCATACCCTAAATCTTCAACCGCGAATTTTGAAGTGGAGAACCCTGCCGCCCCCCAGCCCTATACCTGAAACCTGAAACCTACCCCGTGAACCTTTCACCCAAATAACTCAAATAACCTACACAAAACACCCTGTTACCCCAAACCCTCAAACCTTTGGACCGCTGCTCACCGCATGCAGCTCCACGCATTCGTCAAAATATTGTTGATGCCGTAGCCGCAGCTGTAGGTACGGAGGGTTCAGGCTGAGGATTTGGACATTGAGGGTTTAGGTTTAGGGCCTGGCGATATTTAAGGTTTAGGATCTTTGGCCTAAAGATATTTAGGGCTTAGGGTTGAGGGCTTAGGAATACCTAGGGTTTAGGGTTGGGGGCCTGACGACGTTTGGGGTGTAGGGTTTAGGGCTGAGGGATATCCAGGATTAAGGGGCTTAGGGATATTTAGGATCTAAGCGTAAACCCTGAACCCAAAACCCTAAACCCTGGTTGAGTAGCGTTTTTTTGGTGGTCGAACCCAGGAAGATTATGTTCCTTATATAGAATACTATACCCAAAAGGAGGATATAATCTTACTCTATATTGGGTACAATAGTATCCCCAAATAAAATACTACTCAGTTGAGCCCTCTATCCTAAACCCAGAACCCTAAACCCTAAACCCCTAAACCCTAAACCCAACTACTCAGTTGAGGATTACATGCTTAGGACTCAAAATTCCTTCTTACGCAAAGCCGTAACACAGAAATCCCCACAGCCGGAACCCACCGCTTTGAGGCATCCTCAGCAATGGGCTTCCGGAGGCCGGAGTTGATTTAGGGTTTAGGGTTTAGGGGTTTAGGGTTCAGAGTTTAGGGTTACTCCAAGCCTCCACCCAACCAGCGAGCTCCGCTCTGCGGCAAACTGCTTCCAAGTCATTTGGGTAGTTCTCAAAATTGTGCAGTTTTAGGGTTTAGGGATTATAGGGTCCAGGGTTTCAGGGTTTGGGTTTAGTTTAGGGGTCCCATTTTGGTACCCCTCATACACCTTTCAACTCGCAAGTAGGGTTTGGGGTTCAGGGTTCTACGGAAATAGCATACTCAAAGGGTCCAAGTACCTAACTCTTAGCAATGTAGACCCATTATCAATGAGGGGTCTACACCTATTTTGACTGCAGCGCACCGACATGAATTTGTCAGGGTCTGGCTCCCTACTTCAAACATCCAGATGGTAGGTCTAAGTTGATGCTTGTAGCCCCCTCCCCCTCCGCCCTCCCCATACCCCGCCCTCACCCTCCTTGACGCGATGTCGATACCCATTTAGGATATGGGTAGTTCCCAAAATTAGGGGTACCTTTTTGGGGGTCCCTATAATAAGGACTATAGTATTTTGGGGTCTACATTGGGGTCCCCTTATTTTGGGAAACTACCATATTTGCATGACTTGCAGCGGGGTCGCCCCACCTCAAGGTTCGGATACATGGGCCGCCCCTGGCCCCGCATATGAGTGAGCAGTATTTTCTATGCACCCACCAGCCGAGGAGGGGGCGCAATAGCGTTTACAATTAGAATCCAGATTTTGGGTAAGTATATGATTGTTAGGTACGTGGACCCCTAATTGGTACCCCTAAATATTGGGTGGTGTGATATAATCTGTAGCCAAAAAGGGGCCCATAATTCTGAGAACAAGCCATTTTCTTGAAGTCACAAGGTTCAGCGGCGAATTGGTCAGCGCATGTTTCCGGGCTCAGCGTTGAGGATTAGAGCTAACTGTGGGGTTGCTCAAAAACCCCAAATGCGAAACCTAAACCCTGATCTGTAACCATGGGGGTCCGTAAACCGCTAAACCCTAAAACCCTATTGGGGTTGAGCTTAGGGCTTAGGGCTTGAGGCTCAGCGTGTGAGCTCGCGTAGCTGAGAGCCCTCATGCAGTCAAGACATGAAGTCAATGGTTTCATATTAGGGAAACTCGTCCTACAAAGCCTATCAAGACTACTTTTATGGACTAGGAATTCGTTAGGCTCTGATGGTTTCAAATCTCAATATGTTATTTTGGGCTATGCTATCCCATCCACAGCATACTCAAACAGAGCAGCGGTTATAGCTGCCAATGAAAGCACATAAGAAAGCAGAATCCTGCTACCTATTGGGGTCACCAAGCTGAGGCAAGAACTCTGACAAGGTTACTGTTTAGGGTATAGTGTTTTAGGGTTTAGGGTTTAGGGGTTTAGGGTATAGCGTTTTGGGGTTTTAGGGTTTATAGAGGCTTGGGAATTTGAGATTAGGGTTTTAATAGGGACAATGAAAAGCGGTTAGAGTTAGATGGGGGATACATTCTGCCTCCGATTGTACCCCTTGCTTAATTGGCTAGGCTGTGCGCTGGTCGTAAACTCAGGCTGGGCGCACAAAAGCAGCTGCTTAATTCAAGGCTCAAGGATAAGTATACATGAATGATGCGTGTCAGGAGGCTAAATCTTAAAGAAGCAAGCTCATAGCTGCAAACTATTGAAGACCACTAAACGGCTTAGGATTGTTTAGGCATGGGCTGCGGGTTTAAGCTTGGTGGTGCTTTGGTTCAGGGTTCACGCTCTGGGGCTTGGGGTTTGTTGCTTGAACATGCCGAAACGAATCGTACCTTTCCGGACCCAGATAGAGCGCTGACAAAGCTTGGCCAACTGTGTGCAAAACATGCACAGAAATTCTGACTCAAAACCTGTAGGCACGAAATTCAGATCCAACGAACTGTCCCGGGCCTTCTTCACCCTGCTTCGGCTTGACAAATACTATTCGGAAAGGAGAGCGATGAACAATCATCTTAAACTGCGAATTTGCGGGTGAAACCTGTAAAGCATATGGCAGATTCCTGTTTGGGAGTTTTTTTTCGAATGTTGTAACATATTGCAACACGGTTTAATGTTTACAGTTTAGGGTGTTATAACCTAGTTAAAACACCCACCCCCTGCAATAACAGTTTAAAACGGGTTTGTAAACCTTTCTCGACCTTGCGCCGAGCCAGGAAAATAGTTGGACGAACCTGCTTCGAAAATTCTAGAGTTCTTACTCTAAAGCAGGAACAAGACCTTAATAAGATCTGTTTCTATGTAACCATATTTCCGCAAGCAAATTAAAGATATGTTTGTAAACGACGAGAAGCCTTTAAACAGCCACGAATTCAGAGCCGCCTCAATGAAACATCTGCGCATTACCAAACACACTTGAGCGATCTTGTAAAATCTCATGGTCGGGGGTGGGGGGTTTAAGTTGGCGGATGATTATAACTATTTGTATTCCGGACAGAATTTCAACCATATGAGGGACTTGGGGGCCTCTTGGGAGATTTCAAATGCAGTTTTCAGTTGGCGATAATTAGCCATGGACCACAAAGTTGTGGTACGTAGCGGTTGCCAATTGCTTAGGGTTTCCTAAATTTGGTGGCAGCAACAAAATTGCAGAAGTGGGAGGCACAAGTGCTTATAGCCTCATGCACAGCCATTAATTTGATGAGATGAAAATTGGTACACGTGCATCGTAGTGACCCACTTGGAACTGCCACTGAACCTCTAAGTGCGCTAAATCAGGAGCCCTGTTTGACTGCTGGAAGCAGGATGATGCCGGGTCATGCCACACCGTGTCCTTGACCGCATGATTAAAAAGAAAACTACTTGCTTGTCCCGGTCCCTCTTGCCATTTCATCGGTATGAAGGGATTTTGCTTCGAGAGCTATCCAGAACAAGGTTTTCAGCGCGCATGCGTTTTCGAGGGCAAGGATGGGATTCAGGGCTTGTGGTTCACAATATGTGGAGTTGCAACTCATTACGGTTCGACCCAGTGCGTCCTATTCCAAATTCGGGTGCACACCCAGAACGGGAACTTAAGGGACGGTAGTCTCTGTAGAGCCCCTTTTGGAGCTTCCAACTTTCAAGGTCAGGGAAACGTAATAAGATGTAATAAGCATGCTTAAGTTGTTCACTCCTATGAGCCCTGAAAGGACCTCAGTTATCCGCGTTGCCAACTACTTATCAAGTCCGCCTGACCTTGCACGCGGACCGTACTCCATAAACCCTAAACCCTACTCCCTAGACCCCTGAACCCAAAAACCATTACCCCGTTGTATATGGGGGAAGAGATTTTGCAGACAAACCCCTATAAGAGCTTCCTATATGGTAGTTTCCCTAAATAGGGGGACTGCTGAGTCGCAG
>CAJNIZ010016080.1:23719-73126 GCA_905231905.1 Symbiodinium pilosum
ATTTTTTTAGTCGTTGGACCCTTAGGGAAACCCCTAAACCCTAAACCCCTAAACCCGAAACCCCTAAACCCTAAACCCGAAACCCCTAATCCCTAAACCCTAAACCCGAAACTCCTAAACCCTAAAACCCTAAACCCTAAACCCTTAAACCCTTAAACCCTAAACCCTAAACCCCTGAACCCCTAAACCCTAAACCCTAAATCCCGAAACTTGTAGCAGGAGGGGGAGCCGGAGCCGGCGTTTTCCGTCACGAAGCAGCTGAAGAGCAGCCTGTGCTTTGGGCCTTTCCTTCTTTTGTTAGGGGTTTTAGGGTTCAGGGTTTAGGGTTTAAGGGTTTAGGGTTTAGGGCTTTAGGGTTCAGGGTTTAGGGTTTATGCTTTCCAGGGTTTAGGGGTTATAAGGTTTTTTTTTTCATATAGGGCGTATAGGGCTTAGGGTTTAGGGCCTTTCTTTTGTTTTTGGAGTTGCTGAGAGCTCTTGTGTTTTCTGGAGGTTAGGCCGTTACAGTGTTGAGGGTGTGTGCTTTGGGTTTTCCTTTCCTTAGAGTTCTGTTTGCTGCAGGTTTAGGGTTTGTTTTGTTGGGACTTTTGAGCTTTAGGACGGTAGGTTTGGAATTTGGGATTGAGCGTTTGGAGGGATTAATGGTTTTTCTTAGCTTCCTGGTGCTTAAGGGGCGTGGCCAGCTGGATCCTGCTTGCAACTATCCTTGGCCTATATAATCGCCAGATTTAAGGAGAGATTTTGTTACTGCAGCCACCAGAGAAAGGACCATATGAAAGCATGTCTATTCCCTGCTGGATCAGGATTTCAGATGTTTAGGGTTTAGGGTTCCCGAAGTTTACGTTGACTTTGTTTTTGAGCTGCCTTTCTGTTCTGGTAGGGGTTATGGGCTCGAAGTCAGAAGCTCTGAAACCACTTTTGGATGGCTTGTTTATCTTTAGTCAGTTCAGGTGTTTGTTGCTTTTGCTCGGGTAAGATTTCTTACTTCATGAATGGGTATGGTATCCTGCTACATGTCAGAGCCCTTAGCCTAAGGCAGTGAAAAGGCTACCTAGCGCAGACCTTGATAATTTTGGTGCTAGTTGCTAGTGATTGTAGTTCATGTTTGTGGAAGTATATGATTAGTGAATACTCGGACCTTGGGGGCAGTAGTTCTGCCATGCTAGGTCTACGCAACCTATGTCATGATCGTATTACAGTATTCCAATCGCCAGGCCTGAACCCTCAACCCTGAATCCTTGCAAGATCCTCCGCCACCGTGCATTTGCGAGCTCAACGCTTCTTAGGAAATCGATTTTGTTTGAGTTATGGCTCGTCCTTATTGTGCTTCAGCCCGCGCGAAGGGCATAGTCCCAAATAGCTGTCAGATACCCTAAACCCTAAACCACGGCGGAGGAGGTGGAGTGGTAATAGTGGTAGCAACGGTTGTGGCACGAGTAGTAGTGGTGGTTAGTCGTAGGAGAAGGAGCTGAAGTATGTGGGTTGTTCTCAAAAATCATGGGTCTCTTTTGGTTGTAAATTATATTACACGGCACCTAATATTTAGGGGTATCTAAATGGGACCCTAACTTTGGGAACCCTAAACCCTAAACCCCAAACCCTAAACCCTAAACCCTAAACCCCAAACCCTAAACCCGAAACTCCTAAACCCTAAAACCCTAAACCCTAAACCCCTAAACCCTAAACCCCAGACTGCCCATGTACAGGTAAGGAAAGGTCCAACCCCAGACTACTAGGGACATTAGCGGCTTAAGCAGGAAGGCATGCCAGGCACCAGGACAATGAGTAAGTCAGCTTAGGGTTTAGGATTTAGGGTTTCAGTCCTTTTTTGAGGGCCCAATAAAAATTGGTGGTTTCGCAAAACTAGGTGTACCTTTTTGGGGGTCCACATGATCAACTAGCATTTGTGTGTGGCCCCGACTGCCTGGAAGAAAGCAGAAGAAGACACACAGAAAACAATGACTAGACCTTAGCATTCTGCCCGCTGCCCAAGACGTCAAACCCCACCCCTTCCATCATTGACCTCGGAAGTGTAGATTCTAAGCCTGAATCCTCAAAAATTAAACCGTTGAGTCTTGAATCCCAAGAACCATGCCCCCTATGAAGAGCAACGTCAAACTCCTAGACCGCTTAGACCCCAGAGTCTAGGTACCCCAGTAGTACCCTTTTTCCCTTTTTGTTTTGGGGTCTCCTTACTTATTAAAATTCAATATTAGGAAAAAGGGTACCCGTAGTATTATGGGGTTACTGGGGAACCTAGGAGTGTACATCCCAGATATATTACAGCCCCTAGTATGTGTACTGAGAAAAAAGGGGGTTCGGCTCGGGAACCCCCCAGATTTCCTTGAGATTGAATGCTCAACCGGGCCCCTAAAGCCTCAACAGAGCGCAATAAGCGGGTCTAAACCCTAAACAATGAGTGGGTCCTGGGTTCCCTGTAAAGGTGCCAGGAGGACTGGGAAGCATCATTGCGCACTGTGGGCGTCTGGACCCTGGCACCCTTCATGGCTTAGCGATGGGTATTTCAACCACGAAAGTTGGGTGTGTAAATGGTGTGTTTTACTCCTGTTCTGGAGGAAGTATCAGGCCAACTGTTGCACCAGCTGCCTGTCTCGGCTAAAGCAAAAGCCCCAAACCATCACTGGTCACCATTGCCAGCGAGGTCTGAAAGCATTACATGTTGCTCAGAACTGATTGGTGAAAATGAATTCTATCCCTAGGGCTCCAATTACCTAAATAATGGGAACTGGGCTCTGTATAGCCCTATGGTTGCATAGCCCAACCTACTACTACTTAGGTAACTGGGAGCCCTAGGGTATAGTAGGCCTAATATGAGCCGTCATCTGATCCCTAGTAATGATCTCCGTAATCCATAGAATAACCCTAAACCCGGCCTAAAACCTATAGGGATCCACTGTGTGGTTTAAGGTGCAGACTTCAGAGTGACGTGGTTCAGGGTTTTGGGTTTAGGGGTGTATCTGGATTTCCGGGACCTTGCTTAGACATCACGCATTTCTTCGGTCCATCAGGAGTAGCCCAAGTACCCAAATGTTTGGGCTTTACGTCCCAAATACCGTTCAGATTATAGTATTCGGCGCCTAAAATATCCCATTATTTGGGTATTTGGACCCTTATGGGTAGTATTCTAGCTTTTAGGCTGCGTGTTCTGCATGGCAGGCCGCGGCCAGCTGGCACGCCTTCCTTTTCTACATTTAAAACCCTAAGCCGTGTGTAAGGAACCCGCAGCGTGTCAAGAATTTTCAACATGGCTGGAAGGCTCTCCCTGAGGGTCCAACTACCTAATAATTATAATTACCCAAGACTTGTATTGTAATTACTATTACCCTATATTCAGTACATGGATGCTTGGGGTTAGGTATTCGAGGCTGCAATGATTTCATTGCACCCTCCTGCAAAGCTTTAACCTGTTGCAATTGAGCCAGCTGATGCGGCCTTACCATCCTTAGGCGGTGTACCCGATGCATTGAAAATAAATTAGCCCAGAGGGTCCATATATATTATAACTATTAGGGAATTAGGCCCCAAAATACCATGCTATAGAAGGAATTATGGGTCCCAATTCCCTAATGGTTGTATATGTGGACCCTCTGGGTAGTGCGCATATGTGTTTGACGGGTGCCTGTGAGTTGGGTATAGTTGCTATTCAAACGAAAATTCATGACCTCGCTCGACCTCACATTAGAGAAACCTTCATCCCAAATCCCCAGGCCAAGTAGCCCCCTGCAAGTGTCAGAAATTCAGGTGGGTTCTCAAAATTATGGGCCGTTATTAGGTTATAAATCATATTGCGGCACCTAACCCTAGGGATCCCTGTACACAAATAATACCTACATTGGGCCCTAAAGTCTGTAAATATTACCTACATTGGGCTATTTGGATCCCTAGGGTAATATTTAGGGGTACAAAAATGCGACCCTAATCTGGGGAACTACCCAGGTGGTGATTCTGATCTTCTCGGTCTGCTTTAGGAAGATGAACTTGCTGACCGGCAAGAAGAAATCTGCGTGAAAAGTCCTCTGGCCTGCCGTCTCTCAGAGCCTGTTAGTAGGTAGGGTTTGGGGTGTATATAGGCTGTACCTATACCTCAAAAGTACGTAAAAAATAGCCCGAAACCCAGAATAACAGCCATATAGGCCATGATTTTACATACTTTTGGGGTTCAGGTAGAGTTGTTAATCAGAATGTGAAGAAGGAAGGTCAAAGAACATGGAAATGACTCAACATTCAGAAGTAGGTAAGATAATGGCCCAAAAGCCCTGGAACAGCTAAAAGTCAATTGTTCTACATACTTTTGGGGTCTAGGTACTTTAAGGGCCCAAATTCAGCTGAGTTTCTTTGGATTCAGGGATTATTGTGGCTTCGAAAGCAGTGATGCAGAAACATTGGGGCTTGATGTGAAGGCCCTTGCGCATAGGTGAGCCGCACAACTGAACTAATTAGACTTACTTGCGTGCAAACCCTAAACCCTAAATCCTAAACCCTAAACCCTGTACCATAAGCCCTAAACCCTAAACCCTAAATCCTAAACCAATGCGCAGGGTTTAGTTTGAATGGCGAGGTCTGGGGATGTTCTTGTAACCCCCTTTTCAGGGTTGCTACTAAGGAACTTAAACTTAATTACTATAACAAGGAAACCTCATTATTTGAGATTTATTTAGGGTAACCTAGTTTAAGTTCCTTAAGAGAGACCCAGTTGCCTGTTGCCTGGGGGGTTCGCCTGAACTAGGTTTAGTTAACCCCGCATTTTTGGATTTGCTTGCCTTGCACTGGGGCTCCAAGTCTATAAATATTTATATATATATATGAGTGTCTAATATCTGCATTGCGCCTTGAAACTCTATGAACAGTACCTGTTAAAGGGCCCTAGACTCTATAAACAGTATACTCCTACTTTGGGCCACTTGGCGTTGGCAGGGTTGTGCTGGTCATTTCGAAGGCCGTTTGAACGAGCGACTGCAGCAAGTGGTCGGACACTCCCAAAGGGTCCATGTAGCAGTACAGTATGTCTCGGGTTAAGGGTTCAGAGTGTGAGGTTTAAGGGTTACGGTTTAGGGTGTAGGGTATATACCTGGGCCACAAAGTAGCGGTATATGCAACGCTTTGGGCCCTAATAATATTCCATATAACTACATGGACACGTAGAGACTCACTAAATTAATTCTAGTTGGTCAGCCCATTTGTGAGGTGGGGGGGAGATCCTTAGAACCCCAAACCCCAAACCTAAACCCTAAATCTAAAGCATGTTGTTGCTAGGCCCCCCAAATCCTCAGAGGAACTTGCACTTGCCCTTCGGAGTCTTGCTCAGCAAGCAAAGACTTGCCAGGACTGAGATGGGGTCTTTTATTTGGTTAAAAGTTTTAATTGCTGTAAGACCATAATGAGTATATATGCTAATTAATGTGGTTTCCCCAATATATGGTAAACTTAAAATTAAAACCATTCTCACATTTCTCATCACCTGTCCTGCATGTGTTCTACGAAGCTCCTTCGCTGCGCCGTTGACTCTAGACTCCCGGTGATATCCCTCAGATCTCGACTAACGCTAACATGCTTCGAGTCTCGCGCACACATCTTGTACTTTGGGTGCCTGCCGCGGTTCCCTAAGATGGGGAGCTGCGCTGGGAGGGTCGTCTTTTGCACGATCCTGCTGCCGCCACTAGATTGCACAATTGGAAAGCCTGTTGCTCTTGTTGTAGTGTAGAGTCCTAGATAGCAAGAGTAAGGTTGTGGTGTACATGTTAGTCTATCTTGATACAGACCATGATTAAGGGAACAACATGGGCACAACATGGGCAATTATTCAGGCTGCTACAGTACTTTCTCTTTTTGAGCCATAGTCTAAACTCCTAAAAGGGGGGTTATATAGCGGATAATATAGGGGACGACTATAGGGGATATTAGCAGGATACTAGGAGTTTAAATCATATACCTACCCAAAACCTATGCTATAATTACTATTACCTACATCCCAAGTACCTAATTATCGGGTTCATGGACCCTTAGGGTTGCTTATTTGGTATACAGAATTTCTGCCAGTCACCAAAAGCTGTACCTCGAGTCGAGACTTTGCTTCGGTGCTACGTCCGTATGTGGATGTTTTCTCAAGCTTGTCCTTGTAGGTCCTTACCTAAACCCTTAAAAGTATGTAAGATAGCAGCATTAAGCCCACAATAACAGCCATCAAGGCCATTATTTTACATATGCTTGGGGTCCAGGCAACAGGGAGCCCACCCTAACCCATACATCCCTGGTTTTTATAGGGCTCCCTACTATAGGGGCCCCACCTATTTAGGTCTTGTATTACATCAGGGATTCTGTCCTTCTAGCTTGCTCCTCTGGCGGGCAGCAACCTCTGCAAATTTCTACATGTTGGCCAAGGATATGCACGCTGAACCTACAAGGCTGCCCGGCAAGACTTATCATGAGCATCCCCACAACTGTACCCATAATTGTGGGAAGCTCCCTTGTCATCGCTTCAGCTCCTGTACCCCCTGACGTTAGATATGTCTCCCGAAAATGTTCGAGGGAGGTACAAGGCCTAGGCTTTAGGGGTTTAGGATTTGGGGTTTGGGGTTTAGAGTTTAGGGTGGGGGTGGGAGGGATGGAAAATGGAAAGTCACAAAGTTCTTGACCATGCCCTCTCATCACCCTGCTTGGAGTTTCACTACGCCTCCACACTAGGCAGGTGCAGTTTGGTCAGCGAGGGGATGTCTAGTTTTCATTCTTCGTTAATCATGTAGGAATCTTACCTTGCGACCAGGATTGTCGTTTCATCCTCCTTGCGGTCAACCCCACCACAAAACATAGAAGAAGAGGCAGAGCAACAGCAGCAGCGGCAACAAGCAGAGAAGGCAGCGCCAGGCTTTGGTGGCCATTCGGCAACATAGGCTTGTAGCAGGCTTGCGACTTTGCGACTGAGCCTTGTGTGTATGGAAATGTGTGCATCTCTCACAACTGTTATGCTGCAGTGTTGTCCTGTAGAAGCCCAGCTGCGTGCAGAATGAGCAACGGCCCCTCAGACCCTTCACTATAGCAACCTTATCCTATGCTACTTAAAGCCCGCAACCTCGTCGGGAATATGCAAGGTGGCTTCAATTTGGGATTATGAAGTACGTATTGAACTAATGTTTTTTGCATCTCAACGACTGTCTTTCCGCCTGTCCACCTAGGCTGCGGGCAGCAGAAAGAGGTGTGCAAGAAGGGCGACAAGGCACAAGGGTTTAGGGCTTGACCCTCCGACTGGGGTTGAGGGTTTAGGGTTTGGCGGGGGGTAAGGTTTATTTGGTGCTCCCGGCTTTTTTCGATTGTGCCTGTATTGCTGCCCCCTGCCGTGGCCTAAATCCACGAGGTAGTTGTACGTGTCTCGTGGCGCTGGAGGAGGTCATTTTTTTTCGTGTATTCAGGCTCCGGAAACCCGATAAGAGACCTACTCCAAGTACCCAAATAACGGGAATTTAGGTCCCACATGCCAATTTGGGTCTGGGGACCTCAATCCCTTACTTTTGGGTGATTGGAGTCTCGCGCATACGTCTCACATGTAAGCCATCGCCTAGGCTTTCGCGTTTTTTCATTTAGGGTCTAGGGTTGATCCACAAAATTCTGCATTAGCCCTACCATTTCCAGTGGCACAGGGTAATCTGCGGCGTTCGTATTTGAGATAGCGCGCTGCTCAAGCGATAGGCAGGTTATGACCTGTAGTCCCGTATGCAGGTTCTTCTTGTGTTGCAGAACGCGCCTACCTACCTAGCTTGTCTTAGGGCTACGCTGGACAACTGGTACAACCCACAGACGATCTCTTGAATTTGTGTCAAGAATAAATTCGATAGGGCTCCGCTTAGGAATCCACCATTCCACCACAGTGTGATTCGCCTAGACTGCAATGTCAGAAGGATGATTTCAGGAGAGACCGGGGCCGCTTAGAAGACTGAGCGAACCCGTTGCTTCTAAGCCCAGCAGGCACATGTTAGGTGCATAGGAGCTTGGGGGGGTAACTTTGATTTGCAATCGCGTTGCTCCATAGTTGGACTACTTGAGATCCTGCCCTGCCAGGCCTGCGAAGAGATGCAGGTGCTGCTTCGACGCTTGATTGCGCGCTGCAAGGTTTGAGGGCTATGAATCGGGAAATGGCATGAGATCTATGGATTGATCGAAGCCATGTGCGGGTGGTGCTTTCCATAGTACTCCAAAACGGACTCTTGTAATGTCATAACACCCCCCCATAGCATGCAGGAGTGGCACAGAAGGCTTATTGGAGACCACATGCCTGTAATGGTCTGTTGTTTTTACCGCCGCCACCACGGCTGCCATCGCAGCAGGCACCACATCCACTTCTTCAAAGGTGTAGTGTTTTCCTGTGATCATTGTTACGACTATTGGCTGATGACTATAGGTATTGATAATCTAGTATGTTTCTCTTGTTTTGTCTTTTCTCCTTCTTGTTGAACTTATTACTCCTTGCTTGATTGCTCTTTAAGAGACTCTTCTTGTGTATCTTTTTCCTTTCGCATTTTCTCCAGGCTCCCACATAGTCTTGGAAGGGCCCCGCCCCGTTCAAGCCAAGGTGATGCAAAGATCCATTGCCCAACGCAGCGTCTTCTGAGCAACCGGGCAGTCTTGGTGATGTTCAGGGATATCGGGGTGACATTGGGGTAATGGAAATTAAAACGGGAAACTACGATAATTATGGGCTGTATAGGGATTAGGGTTTATGCTTTTGAAAGGGTACTGAGATGGCTTGGGAATCACCCAAACGGCTTTGGGCCCTCATGTGCCTATAACCCACCAATATTCACTAACCATGTATTGACCCTGTTGTGTCTCGCCAGCTACAAGGTGTGGTCCCCTGGCTTGTATGGATGAGATCTAGCTGTGGGTGCCTTGTGGGGGAGTCCAGAAATTTGGGGTCCATTTCCAGGCCTCGTGGTACAGGAATTATGGCGTGTCGGGGTCTATATTGAAGCCCTCGTATTTGTGGAAATTTCTATGTGATTCAGGTTCAGGGCTGCTATTGGGTTTGCCAGCTTCTCAAGGTTCCTGGTCTAGGGTTTACCGCCCTGAGGTGAGGGCATACACGAAGCATAGGTAGTTGGCTCAAGATGAGATCCACAATGCTGATTAACACTTCTAACCTAGGGTCTAGATCACGTTGCCCGTCGCCCATGCTTTTAGGGCTGACTCTGCATCAATGTGTCATCATTGTTCTTGTCATTGCAGCCGTCCGTACGATTTCCGGGTGACAAGCATACGCATCCGAAGCCCTCGGCCTGAACCCAACACGGTTGTGAGCCCTGCACTTCAACATGTTTTTTCCAAGGCAAATTTGTTGGACCTCCTCAGCTACGGAGCGTGAGCGAATCTTGCACCCCGGTAGCAGAAAGCGCGTTTACCACTCAGGATTACGGACTCAGGTTCCGAGATGTGCCTTCACTGACCTGGACCCTTTCTAAAAAAAAAGATACCTGAAGATGAGTTACACAACTCGATTTTTTAGGGGTACACCGGTGGGTTTGGGTAGGGCTTACCACAAGGGTTTCGGGTTTGATTGCATAGGGTAGTCAGGACTCGTACAGTTGCGCGGGGAGGTGGTGCGGTTGTGTCTTCCAATCGCAAGCCCTCTTAGTTGGTGCCTTTTGCCACCCTACTTAGGGGGCCTGCTCCCATCTTCGCTATGAGCTCCAGGAATGAAGTTGAGGGCATAATTTACACTTTGGGATCAGCCATCCTTTGCATCCTCCTGTGCAGCCTACCTCGAGAGATTCTTGCAATAGGTTGAAGTCGTATCTTGGCATACTTTACGTTTGAAGCCTCTCATGAATCTCCATGTAGGTGCTGCCGTGGAATTCCTCTACGCCGGCCAGGCCCTTGATGCAACCCCTAGGTAGACCGAGTTGAGGGCTCAGTGTGGCATGAAATTAAGCTTAGAGGGTCCAATTACCCAATAATTAGGTACTTGTGTTTTGGGTAATAGTAATTGTAGTACAGTTTTGGGCAAGTATATGATTATGTATTGGGTACTTGGACCCTTAGGGTTCAAGTTTCCAGGCTTACCAGGACTTCCTTGACCCTGTATGTCCGCCCTTTTTCGAGCAATTATTCCTGAAGTTTTGAGGTGTCCGTTTAGGGTTTAGGGTTTATAGGGTCTACACTGGAGACCCACACAAACGGGGCGTAGTTCTGACAACCTACCATACCCTAGGGCTCCCAGCTAGTTAAAGAGTAGGCTACTGGGCTACGTAACTATAGGGTATGTAGAACCCAATTCCCATTATTTAGCTGACTGGGAGCCCTGAACCCTAAACCCAGAACCCATTACTTAGGTAACTGGGAGCCCTAGGCATTTTTACAATTTTGGAGATTCAGCCTCAGATAGGACTTCGGGATGGGTTTAGAGTTTAGGCTTGGCTGGGGCCCGCAGCCCCAAACCGTAGGTTCTTCCTCAACGGCCGATTTAGGGTTTGTGAGCCAAATAGCCCAATGTAGGTAATATTTACAGACTTTAGGGCCCAATGTAGGTATCATTTGTGTACATGGATCCCTGAGGTAGGGTTTGTGGGAGTTCTGGGGTTGGGGCTACGTTTCAGATTTTGGGATTGGGGAACTGGGGGTTGGGCGCTATGTTATGTTTATGCTCTTCTCGTGATTTGGTTGGTTTGGGTTTGCGATTATGTTACATTAGGCCCCCACCCGGTGTTGGTTTGCAAGTTCTCTCACTGGACCCTTATTTGAGGACTAGGAGACCTGTGCATGGATCTCTTTCCCAGGTGCCTTTTAAATGTGAGCCCTCATGCGCGAGGTCGCGATGTAAGAATGGATGAGCTGCCGGGCTTAGCCGGCTTACCCATGATAAGACGGGCCTGAATCTGTAGGAGGATATGAGGGTGTGCGAAAGTTAGGTGTCCCCTTCGGGGTTCTTAATATTGTGAGGATTTTAGCTTTGGGGGGTCTAAATACTACAGGCCTTTTTTTTGGCTATTGGTCTTTCACATGGATGTTTCTGCTCGTTGTATGGGTGTTGTTTGGCGTTTTCGCTTATTCTTGGGTGTTGGCTATTTCTCTCCGCCCCAAGCCGCTTAAAGTGCTCAAAATGTGCAAGCTGATCATACACCGTGAGTTCACCAGATGCCATACAGTATCCCTTCAACTCAGCGTGTCACTTTGTGATCCGATGAGAATTTAGCAAGCCGAGATCAAGGATCAAGAGGGTACTCGCCAAGCTCTCAACCCAAAAGCCTGAGCCTTGCGCCCTCAACAGCCATCCAAAGTCTTGTTTGCTCCTAAACACTCAGCCAAACAAACAAAGATCCAAACCTTAAACCCTAAACCGTAGCTTCCATTTTCTTTTCCATTATTCCTATATAACCCTAATATTACCCCAATGGGTAACCTTGAGGGGGACTATATACCCTACTTGGACTCTAAAAGCCCTCCACCCCAGACCTTAAGTCCCGAACCCTGAACTTTACTCTCCAAATTCCAAGTCTACCATAAGTGCCTATAGGCCCTTCAACTACCTTCTACTTAGGCCTCAGCACCCACTAGTTAGTAGATAATCCCCCTTTCAGTGGGTAGAATATGAAATTAGCCCAAAATCATAGAGATTCCCAACCCTAAACCATAAACTGCCCTCAACCCCGTACAATCTACTTAAGGGGACCATTCATCCAATGGCTTGCTTCCGAGGTGAGCGGGGCGCCCTGCCAGCGGTGTACATCTACGGAAGGCAGTCGAAGGACCCGCAGAGCGCAGTTGTTTTCCTTCGTGGTGCTTTCGGGCTTTGGATTAGGTTGCAGGGTTTACGCCCCTGCATTCAGGTCTCTCTAATGGGGACGTGCCTGGGGACCTTAAGGATATGTCAGGACTAAAAGGGGATATTGGAAGTCCCCGTTGGGGATTGCACGTGGGATCGTTTGATAAATAGCCGCACTCTGGGGTGGGATTTGTTTTGTGTGGTTGTGGTTGCGTGAAGGTAGGGTCCGTAGGAACGTTGGTGAGTTTAGTGCCAGTCCACGAGTTGTTGTATGAAGGGTTGTGTGATTCAAGCTGTCACTCTAAGGCCCTCAGGCTCCAGGATCTCGCTGATCCAAGGGTTTAGGGTTGAGGCTTTAGGGTTCCCTGAAGCTCAGAACTTTGATATGGGAGTTTATCTACCCCAGGGGTTAGAGCTTGGGGTTCCCCAATATGCTAGGGTTGTTCTCCAACCGAAAGAGATCCTTTTTTTCTGAAGTACGCATATGTTGGTTGATGCCCCCAGCCCCTTGCTGAGGAACTTAGGAGAGAGAGGGTTGCGGTCATCAAAGTCTCATTAAAGTTGGGAGTGATCACCCCTATAAGCCCCAAGCAACCGCTCAAAATGCGCCTGTCATCCACAGCCTCCCCTAGCAGCGGGGACCAACAGTTACTGCCGCTTGCTGGACAATGCTTGCTTGGGAAAGTGATTGGCCAACCCAGGAAAACAGAGAAGGGGCTGTCCGGGTGATCAGCATGCTGCTCCTTCGGGTGCCTTATTTACAGGTGTAGGTTGAATTCTGCAGGCAAAAAATGTTCCTGTGACAAACGGGCTTCATTGCGGTTATCAGCCCACAAGTGGGAATCTTTACACAAGGGCTTTTCTGACTGCTAGAGCTTTTGACGTATGCAGGTTTTCAACATCAACGGAAGTAAGAGCGAGAAAAGGCGGCATAATTTCGCCCTAGGGCTCCCAGTTGCCTAAATAATAGCAACCGGGTTCTCTATACCCTGTAGGTACATATCCCAGTAGCCTACTCTTTAGGTAGCTGGCAGCCTAGGGTCAATTCAGCAAACACTTGAAGCCATATGGAGCTTCTGACGACCAATTAGACGTCATTACTCGATCTCTTCCCTTGGGGGTACCTGGAATGATTTCTACTTGTTCCTTACCCAGACGGTCCAAGTACCCGATATTTAGGTACTTGGGTTTTGGGTAATAGTAACTATAGTATAGGTTTTGGGTGAGTATATGATTATTCGGTACTTGGACCCTTAGGGTTATTAAAAATCCCAAGGAAGAGCAAAAAATACGATTTGTACTAGGGTTCCAAGTTCCCCAATGCTCCTGGGTAGAAATTCGAACAGCCCTCTACTTGCCTATTGGTGGCTGCCTTGCTGGTACGCGTATCCATGTAGCTATGTGGTATATACTCCGGGCCCAAAGTTTCAAGGGGTTCCCTTATTATTACTTTAGTGCCTAGGTATATACTATATATAGCTACATGGACCCTTCCGGGTAGAGGTTCCTGCACAGGATTTAGGGTTTTTGGGTGATCTTTGACTTAGTACGTTTACCTACTATCCCCAATAACCCCCTAGCATTAGCTACATAACCCGTGCTTCTAAGTAGCTTACTAAGCCAATAGATCCTGCAAGTTAGGAATGAGTGCGTGGGGGTTGGAAAGTTGATGGGTAGCTACAGCCGGAGTTGTTTAGAAGTGAGAAACGTTATAGCTTTAGCGGGTTCAAACCTTGACTGCGTACAACTGACACCAAACTTGATGCGTAAACCCTTACCCACAAGCCAGGTTACAAGGACCCAAATTTTGTTGATTACTCCATGTGCCTCCACGTTGGCTCTGCTACATCACGGCAGGATACCGAGTACACCGCTGAATGGGGCGCAGAATCCTAAGATCAACTGGCCGGATGGAGCTTCAGGGGTGTAGGGTGTGGGGGTCATAGAAGGCTAGGAGTTCAGGGTGCAGGGTTTTTGGGTTATTGGCTGTTGGTTCAGGGTGAGAGTTGGGACACGATTGTGGTGTAGGGTGTGAGAGCCTCGGCTGTAAGACTGAGGCTTAGGTTACACGCTTAGGGCTTGCAAGCACACACACACACACATACCGACGCCACCACGGAACCTGACACAAACGAGTCCATCTGGTGCATGTTGGGTTTACGCGGGGTAGGCTGTAAAGGTTGTCCGACAAAGCCGAAGCGCCTTGCAGCTCACGATGTCAAGCCAAGCCGGCGGCACCATACCCGTCAAGAAACCAAGTTACCTTTCATGCCCATTGAGTGAGGCGACTGGTAATACGTATAGTATAGTCTGCCTGTCAGGTCTCATACTCTCCTGTTTAGGGCGCTGCTCAGCAGGGTTCAGGATTCAAAGTCGAGGGCTTTGCTGATTGGAGAGGCTTTACCCAATGGAATCCCATGATATATTAGCTCCCTTCACAAGCCTCGAGCCTCCCAATTGTCAAGGAATACACTAGAAGCCTTAGCCTGAAACCCTTAAACCCTGCACGCTGAATTTTCGCCCTAAGCCCTGAAACCCTAAACCCTGAACCCTGATATCTAAATCCAAAACCCTGAACCCGAATATCCAAATCTAAACCCCAAAACCCTGAACCCTTAATATCTAGATCCTAAACCCCAAACTAAACTCTAAACCAAGCCCTTGATGTGCCCGCTGAAGTAAACGTAGAGTTCTGATTAGAGTTTAGGGTTGAGGGTTTGGGGGTAGGGTTTAGGGATTTAAGGATTTAAGGGTTTAGGGGTTTAGGGGTTAAGGGATTTAGGGGTTTAGGGTTTTGGGTGTGGGGGTAGGGGTTTGGAAGCCTGTTGCCTAGGTTGAAGAAAGATCATAGTCATGCCAGGGCCTTGTGGGCTACAATACAGACTTCCGTATGTTGAAATGTCTGTCAGTTGTGCTATTTCGAGAATTCCCGCGGACTCACCCCTAAACCCTGAACTCTAGACCCTGAATTCCACGTATTCTACAACCCTGACCACTGAACCTACACTAAGCCTGAAGCCTGCACATCGCTGTTACCCTAACGCCAAATCCCTAAACTCTTCATACAATATGATATCAACAAACCCTAAACCCTAAGCCGAAATCCCTAAACTCTTCATATTTTATGTTGCTTGAACCCTAAGCCCTAAACTCTTCATATCATATGTCATATTATGCCTGAACCCTGGGCTCTATAAACTCTTCATACATGAAATCAAATGGGCTCAGGGCGGCATGCAGCCTCTAGACATCACAAACCGACTTGGGTCAAGCGAGGCGGAGGCGCGAAGCCTGGATTATGGGGTTTGAGGCTGAATTCTGAGTTATGTAGGGAGCTTATATGAGCCATAGTTCAAACTCCTTAAAGGGGTTTATATAGGGGATTACTGTAGGGGATATTAAGGGGGATACTAGGAGTTTAGACTATAGCTCATATATAAAGGGATTTAAGTAGGGATGATACAGGGATTAGGTAAGCACTATATACGGGGAAGTGGAATTTGAGTTTATGGTTTAGGGACTATATAGGAATACATGGGGCTTTCCCAAAATTATGGGTACGTAACAAGGATAATGGGATACTGGGGTCTATATTGGGGTCCCCCTATACCATATAGGGGAAAGGGAAGTGGAATGGAAAATGGAAACACTGTTTGGTGGCTTAGGGTTGGGGGATGTTGTTCCAGTAGTGGAGAATCAAAGGGGTAAGCAAACGAAACATGAAACGGAGACTGGGAGTTAAGAGGGACATGTGGTGCTTTGGGTTTAGGGGTATAGGGTTTACGGTTGAGGTTTTCCGACACCGTTTCTAAGGAGGCTTCAGAGGATCGAGGGTAAAGGCATTCGGGCTGGCGAGATTCGTCTTTTCCGGACTAGGGGCTCTGGTGAAAGGGTGTGTAGGCATAGGATGGTGAAAAGTGTTTGGGTCGGCATATGCTGCAGAAAGTTCCCGAGTTTAGTTGTTGTGTACATGTAGGCGGAAAGTAATTATACAGACCATCCTTCTCAGGGGATGCAGGGGATGATGCAACCTTTCGAACAAATCTGCTCCAAAAAATGAAGTGCCCCAAGGCAAAAAGGGCCAGGGAGATCCAATTCTAAACGGCCCTAAACCCTGACCCCTAAACCCTATACCCTAAACCCTGAACCCTATACCCTGAGCCCTGAACCCTAAACCCTGAACCCTGGGTTTCCGTTGGCACCTTGGTAAATTACGGATCGTTGTAGTTCGCACTTTGCTCAGGGTTCTTCAAGCAAATGCTAGTAGACTGCTAGAATGCAAATCTTGACATCAACCCTATCAGCTGGCGCGCCGAGATATTCTGCGGCACGGTACATGGGATTGCCTGCTGAATCTCACACACATCCCTGGTTCTGACAGTGGGCTCGAGCGGAACAAGCACCCCCAAGATACCATGCTCCTGATCTGACAGGAAGAGACCAATTTTGAGAGACATCTTCAGCGCTTAACCAGAAACTCCTAAACCCTAAACCCCTAAGTCCCTAAACCCCCAAACCTAAATCCCTAAACCCCTAATCCCCTAAACCCTAAAACCCTAAATCCCTAAACCCATTGTGTAGCCAGGAGCTGCTGCTAGGTGGTTTGTGAGCAGCCTTAATCAAACTTGAGTCTCGTTTGGAGTTTCCCAAGGGGTCCATGATTTAGGGTATAGGATTTAGGGTGCTGAATTGTTTATACTTGGGCCCCATAGCAGCTGTATTGGAAAGCTTTTGAGCCTCAAGTATATACCATATAGCTACATGGACCCCCCTCCCTGTAATGATGATTATAAGGGATAATGATGATTATGTTAGGGCGCCCTTCTATTCTTATTATACCACTATTACAGGGTGGGGGGGTCCTCCTAACGCTACATGGACCCTTTGACTTCAGGACCCATTGAGCGAACTTGCGTCGCAGCGGAAGACTCGGCGGTGAAAGCCCCAGCCACCCGCTTGGAGGTTCATGGGTGCTTGTAACTGAAGTGCTGTTGCTTATTTGTACCGATAACCTTGTGGTGCTTGAAGCTGTACAAGTGCAGTGAGCGCGTTACAATTACCCATGGACCTCCGAGTGCCAGACATGCCAGTTTCTCAGCCTGAGGTTCTTTCTGGGGTGCTTGGCTGCGGGATCCAAACACCTGCTATGTACCTTTGGGACTCCTCTTCTTGGAAACTTCCGTGTTTGAAGCTTGACTTTCAGAAATGTGAATTTGAAGCTATGTCTTGTTGTTGCTATCTTTTTGGGCCTGTGGTTTCTAGCTGCAGCCTTTTGAAAGTAAGGCACCTGTCGGGACGGAGGGTTGAGGATTGCGCCTCCAAGGCTGGCCGTAGAAACCTCAGCGACTTTGTGCAGTATAGCAGTTTGTGAAAAGCTTCTTATCGGTTTCATGCTACTGTAGGCGTGGCAATCCAAGGTTCAGTTTCGGCGGCCACTGTTGCAGTCTTTTGAATACTCATTCAGTTCCTTTGTCAAGTAAAATGGCTGGAAATGCCACCAGCATCAAGTGCAAAACCTGCCCACAATCCCCATAGGCTCCTTATATAGGTACTTTAGAGTACGCATGTGAAGAGGAATCCTCACATGACTGGATCAGGAAGTGATTGCACAAGATCGGTGGCAATTTCTCAAAATAGGGCTACCCTTGTGACTGTAGGCAACCAACGTGGATATTTAATATGATGACTATTTGGGGCCCTACTATGTGCGAGGCTGTGCTCGCCATACGTGGTTTTGTAGGTGGAGCCCTGGCTGATCCACATATTACCAAAAAGGCGCTTGCGGCGGCTAGGTCTTGCCAGACCCTGGACTAAAAGTTTCTTCATCCTCTGGCTGCGATCATTCGGTGTTGACCATTTGCCAAAGGCCGTGCTGACTTTGAAGTCATTTCTCGATTCAACAACATGCCCAGAACCTCTGCATATGCAAGTGGCATGGGCGGCAATCATCCACAGCGGATCTTGGCGGACAGGGTCCTTTGCTATTGTGCCATTTTTGTTGTGATTTTTGACAAATCTTGGAACGCAGCACACGTGCTGTTGATGGAGGAAATGGGGAAATGTAGACCCATGATTAATAAACCCACTCCCTTTAAGGGCCTTAATATTAGGATCCCTATTATGATCCCTATGGCAGGGAGAGGGTTTATTCATCAGGGGTCCGGTTTATCTTGCACCAAGTAGGGTCCCCAAAATGACGCAACAACCTGGATACAAAGGACTCGAGGTGATGGAGGATTTCTTCCACCAACAGTATCTACATCTGGGGGTTTTCCAAAGTTATGGGTACTTTTTTTCGGGGGGTCCCCATAATAAGGAGTATAGGATTTTGGAGTTTATATTGGGGTCCCCTACTTAGGGAAACTACCACCTATAAATGTTCGACATATATAACTCAACTTCAACACATTCCCAAATCTCTGTGCCGCAAAACCTATACCGTGCCGACCAAATCCATGTTGGCCTTGCTGTGTGCAGAAAAGGCAGTGAATCTCAAGCAAAACAGAAACCCAAATCCGAAGCCCAGCCCAAAACCTTGAATCCCTAAACCCTGAACTCCTCAATCCCCTTACACGCCGAAAACCAACCATAAACCGTCAACCCCAGGTATCGCACGCTCATGCGGAAGCTGCCGCCGCGGAAAGCCTTCGAGGCTATGGGTTGGGTTTAGTGGGTCAAGGGGTTTAGGGTTGTCGGGATTGAGGGTTTTTAGGGTCTTGGGGTTCTGCGGTTTAGCGTTTAAGGGTTCAGGGTTTCCAGGGTATGAGGGTTTAGGAATTCGCTGGGGGTCTTGGGTCTAGGGGTGTTTTGTCTTGGGGTTTAAGGGTTCAAGGCTTAGGGGTTTAAGAGCTTCGGGGTTTGGTGTAGGGTGCAGGGGTGTTCATGTGGGGCTGAGGGTTGAAACGAAGGCTGAGGAACCAGGCACTTGGGTCCAAGGTAGAAATTTCCTGGACCCCCAAAGTAGGTAGAACAACAGCCTAAAGACCTTTCAAGATAGCGAAAGAGACCATCATTCTACATATTTGGGCGGTTAAGTTTACTAAGTAGGCTGGTTAACAATGGGTATTTCGGGGGGAGGCTTCGCGTTCAACAGCCTACATTGCTGCCGCACTGCAAGTGGACTTGAGATTTGGCGCCAAGCCCACAGAACACATCCTCAAACTCGGGTTCTAAACCTTATTGAATCCAACCCTAGAAGCCCCAATCCTTAAAGCCCCTAAGCCCTAGATTAAAAGCCCCAAAGCCCATTACCATAAACGCAATGCCTCGCAGGGGGATTTCCCCCTACGTAAGGTGAGCTACAGCTGATACTTCCCATATACTTAATGGAAACTCAAATGCAAAAGAAAATCGAAAATCAAACGGACACTGGGATTAAATCAGGGATACTCGGGGCCAATATTTCTCATGCACTTATGGACATGTGTACCTAGTGGGGTATGTATTGGCGATTACTCTTAACTACCAAAGGGCCCCTTATGTCCACTCTATTTGTTTCTTTGATAAACCTTTTTTGACTGTAGCCAATATCACCACAAATCCCTAAAATAAGCCAGCTTCCAATTGTCCACGTCCTTTTCCATTTGATGCTCCATCTAAGTTTCCAACGCTACATCAGGTGAAGCTCGCTGACAAAGAAGACGCGGCCTTCGAAGGTTCCAGTTTTAGTTGTCCGCACGGCACCTAGCAACATGCTGGTGCTTAAGGGGAAGGTGGGTGTCGGTATCGGGATTTCTGAAAGAACTGCCTAGACAATCCCTAATAACGACCACCCAAACCGCTAAGTTGTCCCGATAGGTCCTCAGGGGCTCTGCTTGTTGAGAAACTCCCCTATAGATGGAATGTTGTACAAGGGATTCATTCTCGCACCCCTTGTCAACGCAAGCATGAGTAGCTTTGGGTTTAGGGCTCAGGGGTTTGGATGTCGGATTGAGGGCTATAGGGTCTACATAACCCAGACCCCTGATTAATAAACCCTCTCCCTTTCATAGGGATTATAATAGGGATCCAAATTTTTAGGCCCTTAAAAGGAGGGAGTTTATTAATCATGGGTCTACATTAGGGTTCAGGGGTTGGAGTCCCTTCATTTCTTAAAGCAGCTATCCTTGATGACGCGGCCTGCTGAAGGCCACTGTGCATGTGGGTACTGGGTTTAGGGTTTAGGGGTTCAGGGTTTAGGGTTTGGGGTTTAGGGTCTTGAGAGAACCCGAAACTCCAAACCATGTGGCTGCGGATGTCCTGGCTAAGCTGGGGGGTCCGGGCCTAAGGGTCAATGTTCCTGAGGTCAACAAAAGCCTATGCACTGTCATGCTCTACCCCCTTTGACAACCTGTCTGGCAAAATTGGAAGATGGTATGCTACGAGCCTGACTGTTTCATACAGGTGGTCATGTTGATGTCTTTGGGGCCCTGAGACGCTGAATCAAATACCCAACGGTTTAGTCCTAAGGCCCTAGGACCCAAGATCGTCAACCTTTGCAGATGTCATGGGCCAGTGAGGTCAAAGCCACGGATGTCCAGCGCGGAGGCGTTTGTCCCCGCTGCGCCCTACGACTTGAAGTTGCACCGTACGGAGCCTGCCTTGGGTTTGGGGTTCAGGGTGAGAAGTTTAGAGCTTGGAAACTTTGATGCAGGGACACGTTAGGCGAGAGGAGGGGGGATTAAGGCTTTGGGGGGTGAGGGTTGAGGTTTAAGATGCTTAGGTTTATGAAGATTGGGCTGCATCAAGTTTATTGCTCTGGGCGTAGGAATGGTGTAGGGACACCTGAGCTCCAAGAACCCTTAATCTCAAGTCTTCAGGGTCCTCACCCCGAGCCTTTGCGACCGCTTGCTTTTTCCACCATGCAATATGGGTTCCCTAAATAAGGCGACCCCAAATAGACCTCAACATAATATAGTCCTTATTATAGGGACCCAAAGAAAGGTACCCCTAAGTTTGGGAAACCCCTAAAGGGGTTCCCCTACTACCCCCCCATACCGTCCCCGCGGGTTCTCCCTCTTAATCAAGCGGAAGGGGCCCATTTTTCCCCAAGTGAACTTCTATTAAGGGGCAACAGACGTGAATAACGTTGAGAGTATGACTGCTTTTCATTTTTGCAGCTGCAGGGGAAAGTGAGAAGGCTAGCTCGTCGGCCTAGTCCCTTTTGGTGCATCAGTAGTTTCCCAAATAGGGGGACCTCAATAATAGACCCCAAAATATTTAATTCCTTTTTATGGGAACCCCAAAGTGGTACCCCTAATTATAGACGCTATCGCACGCCCGCCTCGGCTGGCGGGGCGCGGAGCACACAAATAGATTATGGCATGTAGTTGACATGTTGGGTTTATAGGGTTGAGGGAGTAACGGAGGCAAGCCTCACTTCAGACGTGTTTGTTGCATGCCTGTTCCAGCATGCATGGAGGAGGTTGGCTGGGCTTAGTCCATTGGCCTTTCGTGAGTGAGTTCGCAAGCTTCGACAGGGGGGGAGGTGGGGGGAGGGGCCAGCAACAAACAAGGTGGAAATATGGGGCGAGGCTAATTTCACCACCATGGAGGGGGGGGGGTCGAGGGTTCTGAACGCCCTGAGGCTGGACAGCCTCGGCGAATATTGGGAAACCCCATTGAAAAGTCTGTTGAGCAGACACGCCAGACAAGTACAGTAAGTACCCGCTATGCCTTGGTTTGCTACTCAGAGCGGGGGCCTGCCTTGCTAGAGGGCTTGAAACATATTGTCTACATTGAGTACCTCTATTGGGCCATTCGGAGCGTTAGGGTTGAGATGCACTTTAGTCAGTCAGGGAGTTGTCCTTTGTACCCTTAGGGTTTGTACCCTTAGGTTTGGGTCCCTAAACCATGGAATGTGGTCCTTAATGAGGGTATTTGGGACCTAGAACCCAAGGTTACAAACATTAAGGGCACAAACTTAAACTCTTTGAGTCAGGACCCTCGCATCAATGTGAAGAATGACCAGGGCTCTGTCTGCTGCTGGCTAAGATTCTGGCCCCGCTGACCGTAGTCTTACTTGAGTAGGTGCAATACTGAGAACATGCTTTAGGGCTTCAGGTTTAGTGCCTGATGGACGCACTGGAATTTTCGGGACTTTGTGATCACTCTGCTTCACAGTGGTTCATGTAGTTCCCAAGCAATAACAACCTTTGAGTCTGCAGCGTTTCTGCTTTCATTCCTGAAAATCTGTATGCTATCTGCTACCTACTTGATCTTGATGCTAGCCGGGTGCCATGATAGAGGCTTTCAGCTGCTTGTGTTGAGGTTCTGCGCAGCCCCCGTAGATGGCTGCAGGATGTATTTCCTTGGGGTCCCCATGGCAGACTGCAAGAATCAACGTCACATACGAAGCTGAACTTGCAAATGCCTTCAAGATGCTTCTGGAGATGGAGGGCATGACTCCAGATTGCCCAGAGGGTCCATATATATTTAGGCCCCAAAATACCATACCATAGCAGGAATTATGGGCCCCAATTCCCTAGTGGTTGTATATGTGGACCCTCTGGGATTATTTACCGAAAAGACTAAGACGTTTAACGTTTGAAAGGTTGGGAGCATGGGCCTCTGGTGTTGGCCTGGAGTGTCTTAGAAGCTTGCATTATAAGGAAGTCACCTATGATTGCAAGATAGCGATGGCACAGGGTACCCAAACCCTGGCGCACCCCTACTATTCAGACCTCAACACGACTTCTTGATAGCTTTGATCTCGTCTTGAGAGTGACAACATGTATGCCAAGAGCCAAATGCCCTTTGTCCAACGTTTCAAGTCTCAGGGGCAGAGTGCGGGAATTGACTGCGTGTGCAGACACAATAGCTACACAGCAAGAGAAACGCCTGACAGACAGGTCTTGAACAAATAACCCCTATATAATCCCAGTTTCCATTTCATTTTCCATTTTCTTTTCCACTTGATTCTCCATTATGGGGCCCTAAACCCTATATTCACCTAATTTTGCCACCTCCAGGGGCCTGAGCTCAACAAACCCATGCGGCCACCCCTGATGCTAGAGCCCTCAGGCCCTCAACCTTCTGTGTGCACCGGCAACTACTACTACAACTACACTTAAAAGAGGCAATCATGCAAGACAAAGCCCTAAAGATTCCAATAGGGCCGTTGCGCAGGACAAGGCCCTAAAAATTCCAATATGGCCGTTAGTCTGAAATCTTTCACCATTTGGCATGCCCCTCACTAAGCTGCAAGAGCTTGAAACCTGGGACTTTCACCAACTCCATAGGAAGCCTGTGTTTATCTAGAACTTCTTTAGAACATCCCACGCTGAGGCCCTGGGTGTAGGGTTCATTGCTTGTTCGGTCCCAATTTGGGTCTGGCACTTTTATGATGGGACCCAAATAGGTACCCCTGATTTCGGAAACCCACAGGTAGGGCGGCATCAGTTGTAGACCGACTATAAGCGTCAGACCACACATTCAGTGGGTTTAGGATTCAGGGTTTAGAGGGTTTAGGGAAATATGTGGGTACGCTGGACGGCCACGCAGTTTGGGCATCAAGAGGTTTGGGGTATAGGCCCTAAAGATTCCACCATGTAAGCTTGCAAAAGAGATCCGATGGAGCAAAAAAAAGGGGGCAAACAGAACAACCAACTATGTAGAATATATTATGAGACTTATACAGCCCCCCGCAGCCTCATATGCCAATCCTATGCACCTGGTTCATCCTTATATATAATCTTACCCTAAACACAATGCCATTTCAACAGTATACCATGGAGAAACCATTCTTGATGAGGCATAGACCTTCATTGGTCGCACCCTCACACTGAACTAAGCCTCCTTCCGGACTGCTGCCGGGTCATTGTTTCGGGAGATTTGTGGGATTCAAGGGGCTTAGGAAGCTTAGGATGGAGAACCTAAAGCCTGAGCTCCAGGGCAATTTAGGGACTTTAGGATCCAAAGCTTGGAAAGTTCACTTCCGCGGCCTAAAGCAGCTTGTGCATTTCCAAATATCGCGCAGATGTGGCCCCACAACATTACAAACACTAGTGAAAGTACACCTGTAACCCCAAACGCCTACAGTCTTACGGGTTGCACCTACTGATTACTCTAATTTGGGGGTAATAACTTTAAGCTGTGATTAGGTAATTGGGGTCACAGGCAGAAACGGCATCATCGTCTTGCAACACCTCTCCTGGCAGTGTGTGTATACGTCAGATTGACGGCCAATGTCTCCTGGGATTCCGACAAGTATGCAACATCTTGGTCCAAGACCCGCCCTAAGGGTCCAAGGAAGGAGTTTAGGGCCCAAATAATAGGGTTTTTGGGCCCAAATACCAGTAATAGTTTTTGGGCCCTAAAACACCATTTTAGAAGTCCTTGGACCCTTAGAGCCTTAAAAGCAGTCAAAAGGCCGTGACTTTGGAGGCTTAGGTCCTAGATATGCCCTAATGCCCAGAGCCTACCGCAGTGTGCCAGGATGATGCGTACTTCCGCATCTACACGAGTTACGTGTGGAGCTTAGTTCAAGACCTCGAAGTTGACCTGTGCAAGGGCCATGTTGGAGAGACGAGGTGACCATAAAGGGCTTTCATTTTTCATCCTTCAGGGGTTCTGGGTAATAGCCAACATCGACAAAATTTGATCCTCGAGCCAAGATCTGGTTGAGATTTAGTATGCAACTACAGCAATCATCTTACAGAAGTCCGTGTAGCTCTATATGGTATATACTTGGGCCCATAGTAGCTATGATATGGGAAATACTGTAGACCCTGAGTATACTAGTATATACTATAAAACTACATGAGCTCTTTGGGAAAGGAGGTCCAGCAAGGGTCCAAGCTAGGCCCCAAGCACTGGCGGGAGTTGAAACCTGCAGAATACTCACCCCTTGGACATTCATCAGAGTCTGGAGAGACCAGGAAGATGATACACAGCTTAGCCGAGCATCCCTATAAAGCCTATAAACCCTATAAACCTTACAAGACCTATACACCCTATTAAACCCCATGAAACCCTATAAACCCCATAAACCCTATAAACACTATAAAACCTACAAACCCTATAAACCCATAACGGCTTCAAAAGTTCTAGGGTTGCCCTAGAAGTTGACGCAGGACAGTTACCCTGATGCTCCAAATAGCCCAGAGTAGGTACCCCGACGCCGTAAACCCCAATCTCCCAACCCTAACCCCTAAACCCTAAATGGAAGTTTCCCTAAATAATGGGATCCCAATATAGACCCCAATTTACTGTAATCCTTATTATAGGGACCTTGAAAAGGGTACCGTAATTTTGGGAAACCCTCAAATGGAGAGCCATAGGGTTCTGTCCTTCAGGGTTTAGGGTTTAGGGTTTAGGGTTTGAGTCGAGAAGGAATGTATGTCGTGGGGTCTGAGGAAGATGAGGTCAGGCCCTGAGCTTGCCACGACATGCAACAATGCATCTTCCGGGTTAGGGTTTATAGGGTCAAGGGCTTAGAAATTAGGGTTTTGGGTTTTGGGTTTAGAGCTTAGAAGTTGGGGTTTAGGGATTTGCGTTTAGGGTTTAGGGCTTAGAAATTAGGGTTTGGTCTTCAGGGTTTAGGGATTCGGGGTTAGGGCTTAGGGCTTAGACGTTAGAGTTTGGAGGTATATGATGAACAATACTGGAGAAGGGAAGGTGCGAAATAACATGGAAGCTGAAATTGTATACATAGGGTTTGGGCTCCAAATACATAGCCCATTAGAGGTAATATCTATTGGCTTTAGCCCCAGCGTAGGTATCATTTGCAGACTTGGTGTTCCAGGGGCTCACATTTGAGAGTGGCATGTGCGTTCCTCAGACCGATTCTGGTAGGCCAGCATAGGAGTTCGGATACTTGGTGACTTTAAGGTACCTGGACCCTGAACATCCTACCTTTATGGGATATAACCTACTAAAACGGAGGACAGAACCCCTAAAAGGGAGGACATCAAGGGACCAGATAATTGTTAGGCTTCCTTTTTGTTTCAGCAGAGGTCGAAGCGTATCAGACTTCCCAGACAACCCTAATCCCTAAACAAGGTTCAGGCTTTAGGGGCTGGACATGAATGTTGGTAAATAAGTGGCAGAAGCACTTTTGACGCATAGGGTTTGCTCATGAATTCCGATTTCCTCCGCGACACCTACTTGGACCCCCAAAAAACGTAGCTGAAACAATGGCCCAAAAACATTGAATATGAGCAAGCAGGCAATCATTCTACATACTTTGGGGCTCCAGGTAGCAATCATGAATAGGGCGCAGGGCTCTAGCTGCAGTGTTCTCGACGTGAACCATCCGAAGACCGAACCCCCTTCTTGCACTTTAGTCCCTGAAGCCTGATTCTTTTTCAGACTGTTTTTTTCCTGTTTTGAAGATGAGCGAAGGAAGGGTTAAATGGGTTCGCTGTTGAGGAACTTAATTTAAGTTGCTGTATTGGGGAAACTCTCTTAAGTACTATATATCAATATATATATATACACATTATGGTGACTTAATTGAACTCCTTAACAGCAAGCCAGTAAAAGTGGGGACAGGTAGGTCTTATTCTCAAAAGCTCAGACCCCAGGCCGACGCTTCTAAGCTTTTGCCTGCCTGATGCCTATGAGTTTTATGCCTCCGTCCACCCTAAACCCTAAACCCTAAACTCGTGGCATAGTGGTTAAAAGCTAACCTGCTTGACTACTGGGTTGCTGCTAAGGAATTTGAATTTAAGTTGCAATGATGGGTATGCATAGTAAATAACAGGGTTTCCCCAATAGAGTAACTTCAATTAGGTTCCTTAACATTAACCTGATTTAGTGCATGAATGCTGGTGTTCATCAGGTACTCTGCTGTTAAGTATTTTTCTTGGGGGGGGGGGGTCGATCTAAAGATACATTGGTGAATTATTTTAGGGATGCTAGAAGTTCTATACGGGAAATTAAAGGCCATGTGAAGTCCTATGGTTTATACCGATATTATTTTTGCTATTCTTGTTCTTATTATCATGGTCATTACATACCACTATTATTATTATGACCATCACTCGTATACTGGTTCTTGTTATTATTATCACAGATATTTAAACTCTAAGCCCTGAATCCCAAACCCTAAACCTAACTGTTATAGCACACTACCATTTGGAGAGACACTGCTCTTGACGTGGCAGGATGCCAAGCTGTTTTGCGAAGATACGGTTGGACACTGGCCCATACCTCAGGAACTAGCAGGACCCTCCTAGTAGCTTAGTAACTTTAGTTCAGGTTATTGGACCCCAAATAATGGGTACTAGGCCGAAGTAGAGGGTAGTTGGAGGCTCTAGGCAGCTAGCCCCATGCCACGCTTTTTCAGGATTTCGGGGCCTCGGCTTTGCAAAAACAAATATTGGGAGGCCTCAGGCTAAACCTTAAACCCTAAACCTTCTGTCGTTTCACCGCGCGAAGTCTGTGACGTCTCCATGTAGCAAAACCCAAGGGCGAATAGCCCTA
Source organism: Symbiodinium pilosum (assembly GCA_905231905.1). Classification (NCBI taxonomy): domain Eukaryota; class Dinophyceae; order Suessiales; family Symbiodiniaceae; genus Symbiodinium; species Symbiodinium pilosum. Next base: position 50,892 of record CAJNIZ010016080.1, read on the forward strand.
TGCAGGTTAGAGTCACCTAAGCCCCAGAAGTACGTAAAATATTATCCCTAAACCCATAGTAACAGCCACAATCACAAAGGCCATTATTCCACATACTCTTTGGGTCCAGATATAGACTTTGTAGGGCCCAGTGCAGGTGCTGCTTTTAGACTTGGAACCCCGGGCAAGACCCCCCCCAGGCACGTTTCATGAGGAGGTACTTCAAGATATTCTCAAGTGCTGTAGGTCAACCTGAAGTAGACACATAGGGTTTAGGAAGGCAATTGTCTGGAGTCCATATTCATCTACAGCACTTTCTATGTATACACGCGCGCTTTCAAGACCATCGGTCTACATGCAATGTTCACGGGTTTAGGGTGTACTGGGTTGCTGTTAAGGAATTTAAATTAAGTTACCATGATGGGTATACATATCTTAATTAATTAATAGGGTTCCCTAGTTATAGTAACTTAAACTAAGTTCCTTAAGTCCCTATACTCCCCAGTTTCCATTTCATGTCCCATTGTCTTTTCCGTGTGATTCTCCATTATAGGGGCATAATACCCTAAACCGTTAACCCTAAATTAAGTTCCTTAACAGCAACCCAGTTTAGGGTTCAGGGAAGAAGGCCTCCGGAGAACTGTGCAGGGTCCAGGCTTGTTCAAGCGGCTGTAAGAAAATGTGAGCAACTTCTTAGTTCAAGTTTTGGGGTTTAGTTTTTAGGGCTTAGGGTCATGTACATAGTGAGTATGTGGTTTTCAAACCATTGTACTTGTACGTCACCTTCGAGAACGTTGGTGGCGGCTCATGCCTCTAGCTTCCGTTATTGACTGTTTGGCAACCTCGCCCCAACTAAGTTCGAAAGGACAAAACCTGTGCAAAGACTGTAGATGGAGCCACAAGAAAGCCCTGAAGCCATTAAGAAAAGGACCGTCCTTGATCCCAAGCCCTACAGTACATCTGTATAGATATTTGGATGCTTTGGCTGGGTCAGCCCTAAACCAGGAGCCTAACATTTGAACTGCTAGACTTCTCCGCTCTTCGCCTCAGGGAGCGCAAATGCGGTGTCTGAGCCTTGCAGCGCATGGAGTCGGGAAGTGCCTGGGTTGCTGTTAAGGAACTTATTTGAAGTTACTATATAGGAGTAGCCCTATTAAGATACCATCTCTACATATACATATACCCACCATGGTAATTTAACTTAGGTTTCTTAACAGCAACCCAGGCAACCCAGATGGTGGGGCACGTGTTCGTCTCCAGATTTTTGTGGCTTTAAGGTGACAAATGGATCAAGGCTTCTTGAGAAGGCCTACAGTCTGGGACACACAGTCTCTGGATCAGCTTCGAAGGCTTTGGAACTCGGATCAAAGGGGTTTGGTTTTACAAAAGTTACAGGAGGTTCATGACATGTCATCAGAGAAGGAAGCTTACGAGCAGAGCCTTCCTCTCTTCGGGCAAGCTACCAGGCTTCTACTGCCAAGGAAATGGACGGCGGAGCCCCAAGTCAGGGAAGTCAACAAGTTCAACATCCCTGTACCCTAGTCTGGACGCCTAAGCGCGTATGTAGACAGCTTTAGCACTGGAACTTAGCAACAGGATATCGTGAGCCTGATCTTCTGTCTCTTATTCCTCTCTCACTCTCTCTTGCGTTTTCTCTCTCGTGCTTTCTTCTCCTCTTCTGCTTGTTGGGATGACCTTGTGCTGACAATTTGTGCCCAGATTCGGATGCGGACTGCAACATCCAAGTCGACAAATCCTCAGTCTTCTCGCGCCCTGTTAGGGGGGAAGGATGGAGTGGTCTTTAGAATTCTTCGAGAGACTCCGAATGCTGAGGGAACGAGGATAAAGACTTTCTCACAAGTGGAATCGTTTTTTCAGTAGTTTGGGATGGTGCTTTGCAGATTGGTGTGTCTTGGTCTGAGGGTCATGTTCCGATTCAGGTTTCATCGGTGCATCCCAGGGTATGCCCTAGGACTCCGGGACTATTTACCAACATGCCCCTTAAGGAATTGCACTTTCACCCCTAAGGGATCATAGCAGTCTGCAATGGGGAGTGGCCTTGGCCAATCCCTAAGAAGGGGTCAGGCTTGTAGAGCTGGGCTTAGAAATTGTTCCCCTGACTTGGGGGAGCCATTGAGAGGTGTTCCATTACACCTTAAAACCAATATACCTCTACACCCTTAGGCTTCAGGTGGAGGCTACCTTGGAGGTTGGGAGTATTCAGTTGTTCAAGAGGCTACGGCACTAACACTTCGATGGACGCCGCAGCAAAAGTAGGTTGGACGAATATCCTTGAGCGATTCCAAGCTGGTATTTAGTCTAGAGTGGTTCTTCAACTGTCTGAGAAGCGTATTGTGACCTCTTGACGGAAGGTTGCGAAGGAGAACCAAAGTAGCTCTCAAACAGGCACATGCAGCAGTTCTTGGCACATGGGATGTGTCTTCCCACCAACTAGGAACCCTCAGCCGCGACCCAAAGCAGGAAACCGGCACAAGATTGCACGCTGCTGCTCCATCCAAACCCAGATCTCCTGACATGTCTCTAACGTCTGGTCATAATTCTTGTCTAAAGGCTTCCGCGACAGGTGAGGACGCGATGCCTGAGCATGCCTAGTAGTTCTAGTCCTGCACGTGAAGAAAACATCGAAAATGATACGCTGGCCAGCAGTTTACCTCACCATACACAAAAGTCAACCACTTACTGCCACGTAGCCTTGCCCTGCTGGCACTGTAGCAAAACATGTCCATCTGGCCTCTGAGGGTCAGGACCTTATCCGTCTCGAGAGCAGCAGATCCTGTTATTTGGGCCCAGCAAATTAGTAAACCGTCTTACATCATGTTTCTGCAAGGGGGCGTCCCTTGCATGGGCCCCTCCCAAGAGCCCTTGATTTTTCCGTTAGGAGTGTCCTAGATATCAGTATTTCTACGCTGCAGGCACAGAGGAACAGACAGATAATGAACAGCCTAATAAATGTACGAGGCCCCCCTTTCACGCAAGCAAATGTTGTCAGCATTTCGGCCGGCAACGAGGTTTCATTTTTCCGTGTCTGAGCATCATTTTAAATGCGTCAAAAACTCCTGAGTACCAACAGCAGAGCACCGCACGGAACTACCTACAACCTGCAAGAAGTTGTGCTTTCTTGCCATGAGCGCTGAGGACTCTGAGTTTCGCAACAATCTGCGACCTCTGGCCGAAAAGGCCTGGACGCAACATGCCCATACCATGAAGGCTTTAGGGTTTGGGGCCTTGAAAGCCCGAACTCTCAGCCCTAAACCCAAGCATCATACTCCAACCCTACACTCAGCCTAACCCTGAACCCTAAACCCAGGCCCTCAAAGCTGGACCTTTGCAATCCTCGTCCTTGCCCTAAATCTTCTCAGCACCCCGGCATCCACAGCACAAGTATTGCGCTCGAGAATTCCCATCTTCCAATGGTTGCTTCAGTGCTTCAGGCGGGTGACTTTTGCCGTAGAGGCCTTCAGCTGTGATGGCAAGTCTGCGTCGCAGCCTTAGGTCCAGCGCAGGAGTCTCACAATGAAGTACCATCCCCCAAATTTGGATAGGCCCTTAGGATATTTAATATTTTCCCTAATGGCTTTAATAAGGGACCCTATATACTAAAAATGTTCTAAGGGTTTTAGGGGTCAACCCAGAGTACAACCCCCAAATTAACACGGAAGTTGAAAGGGGCCCTAGGAAGACCACAGTCATGTTAAACAGGCATTATGTGGCCTTCGAGTTTAGTGTTGAGAACGGACGTGCAAGTCAAGCTCAAGGTTACGTTGGGCAGCTCACAAGAAGCTTGCCAAGACAAATCACATCATGGACCGTCTGGGGCGATCCATTACTTTGGACAGCCCCCACTAATCTGCACCCTCGTCCAGGCCGAGTGTCAGAATCATAGGCGGGTGGCCTAGGCACGACAGTCAGCTCGTTCACTGCACCCTAACAGGTTCACCTCCTTGAACTTCAATCCCCATAGCCGCCTTTGGCCTCTAGTAGTTGTCAGAACTCACATCAACAGCGAAACGTATAACAATCAAAGGCGGAAAAAACGAACTTACCTTACACACTTCTGCAGGTATTTATGAAAAACAGGTTCATAGGATAAGGCTTAGGGCTTATAGGGATGATGGAAAAGACAGTGGAAACTACTATAACGGGGCTATATAGGGTTAGCGTATAGGGTTTAGGGTGTAAGGTTTGAGTATGGCATCCGCGGTCCAGGCATGCAAGCAACACCCTAAGTCTGTTCTCCAGTCCAATAACAGCAGTTTAAGGGATTTGGAACCTCGCATATCCTTATTGTGACAGTTTCCCTAAACAAGGGGACCCCAATACAACCCCCCCCATACTATGATGCTTCTTATGTGGACCCCCAAATTAAAGGGCTACCCCAATTTTGGGAAACCCTAAACCCTCTAGACCCCTACATACGACTATATGCCCTTACATTTGTGTAATATGTGTATGTGTATATATATATATATCTTGTACATCCCGTTCTAAGGTACCCATAATTTTGGAAATTGCCTATATAATCCAACTTATAGCAAGTCGGCCCTTCGTTGTAGACTTGCTTCACTGAGTTCGGCCAACATGACGGCGAGGAGCTGAGGGGGTTCAGGTTAAGGCGGTGTAGGGTTTAGGATTCCAGTTTGGGGCTTAGGGTGTAGGATTTCACGCCCCAGTTCAATCCTCAAGAGGAGAGGTGCGTATGTGTGTGTTTTTGCGCCCTGCAGAGCTTAGAAAGGCCTTCTTAGATGACAGCTTCCTAAAAGCAGAGGTCTCTTTTCGGGTGGCCTCTATGGTTAACCCGCGCTAGTTCTCAGAAAAGCAATCTCAAGGGTTTGTGGGGTAAGGGCTTAACGAGGTTTACAAAGAGCCCTAGGCCTTTGTACCTGCCTACGTGTAAGGAACCCTGCATTTGGAGTACACCCTCGCATTTGCAGTCTGACAGATGGGAGTGGGGCTGCATCGCTAATCACTTGATCTCAAGTCTCAACCAAGCCTGATAGTCCAAACCCTAAACCACCCACCCTAAAACCTCAAACCCTAAACCCTACTACACCATATAATCCCTAAACTCCAGACACCCACAATCCTTTAAGCCAAAGCGCCCACCGTGTTTAGAACCAAAACTACTTCCGGAGCAAGGCGATGACACCCCCTGCAGCGCCAACCTTTACCGCTTCCCTAGTGACGCATCCAGCAAGCCAAGCACTCAGACAACTGGTTCATACGGTGCAGGGCTTAGGGTTTAGGGTCTATAGCCCCCCTTAAGTAGATAGAATATGGCTTTGGGAATCTTATAATAAGATCCCCATATACCCTATATTCTATCTACTTAAGGGGGACTAGACGGTCAATGTCCTGACGTCTTTTTTGCAAGCCCACCCCTAAACCCTAAACCCTAAACCCACATTGTTTGGTAGAGTGTCAGGGCAGATTCAGGCTGAACAGCAGCATTGTCTGGTTCAGTGGAAGGAGCGCCGGGGTAGCTACAGGGTAGCTAGGGCTTAAGGTTTAGGGTTTAGGGTTTAAGGTTTGGGGAACAGCTATTCCAAAATCTTCCCCTATGGATCCATGTACACAAATATTACCTACATTGGGCCCTAAAGTCTGTAAATATTACCTACCTTGGGCTATTTGGATCCCTTGGGTTCTCTTCTGTTTCTTACTTTCGGCGCTTTGGCATCCCCGGGGTCCTGCACAGGCACTCCCGAAAAGTCCCTGCAGGACACCCTGTAGTTTAGGGTTTAGAGTCTAGGGGTTAGGGCATGCCATGTTGTGATGTCCATCGTTGCAGGAATGAATTCTGCATTGCCTACACTCAAGGGTTCCTGGGTTATACCCCTGACCTTGTACCCCTAGAAGGTTTCCCCAACATAGGCCTAATACAGCCCCCATATGAGCCAATGTAGTTCCCTAGAGTCCTGTAAAAAGGATCCTAAAACCAGGGGTACAACCTTAGGGGCAAGCCTAAAACCCCTGACGCACTTTCTGCAGTGCTTGGCATGGGTCCGTGACGCCACAAGACACAAGAGCAATCCTGGAAAGAGTTACTGCGAGCCCCATGAAGCCCAAGCAGTGTAGGGTTCAGGGTTTAGGGTTTGGGGTTGCAGAACTGACCCCTACGGCAAGTAGCTATCAATCATATATGGACCCCTTGGGGAACCCTAAATCCTAAATCCTAAACCCAAAACCATAGCATGGCAAAGAGGCAGGCATCCGGGATGGGCTGTTGCACCTTGAAATCCTCTTAACCTGTCTTTTCAGTTACTATATAATATGGGCTTATATAGGGTTTATATAGGGCGCATAGGGATTATATAGGGGAAACCCTATTATCTTTCCAGTGTACGATTATGGAATTATAAGGTTCTAGCAGGCCAAGGTTCAGCGCAAGTCTTTAGTGTCTCTTAAGTAGATAGACTATTGGGTATACGAGGATCTCGTTATAATATTCCCATAGCCATATTCTATCTACTTAAGGGATCTTAAGGGAGACTATACACATGGTATCTTTTTTGTTGCCCGAATTGGATCTCTAGTGTTCGCGTTCACAACGAGCTTGGAAGATTTCCTTCCTATGGCGCACTAAGGCCAGGCAAGTTCGGCGGGCTTCTGGCCGAAAGCCATCATTGCCAGGGGCTAAGGCTGCCTAGAGGGACCGAGGTACGCACAACATTGTGGAAGGATTATGAAAAGGAATCCGAATTGATGTAGGGTAGCCTTATTGCAAATATGAAAAGGGGTACACACCTGGTATTTTGGGAGATGGTTTGTACAGGTCCAGTTACTCTAGGTATAGCAGCGTCTGGATGCTAAGTTCTCACTGCAGCCACACTGTTCAGTATCAGGTCAGCATACTGCTGTTGTGCTTTGAATCAATGGCAGACATGTGCTTAAGGCTAGAGTTGTCAGAGCCCGTGCTCGGGGAGTTGAGGGTCGTGGAATAGAGGTCTTAGGCAGAGCATCTTTAGATGCGTTGTTCTTAGGTTTTTTTTGTCAATGCGTAGGGCTTTGTTGTATCTTTGAACAGTGTCCTCGCAATCCTTACCGTGGAGCCTTGCTTCAAGTTGGCGCTAGGTAGATGCTTCTGTTAAGCTGAAGGTACTCTGTGGGTGGGTTGGTATCCTAAGAGGGGAATGAGGGACCCTTATGATCAAGTGACGTACTATTATTCGCTTTCTGTGAGAAACTACAACCTAAAGGCAAAAACAGCGAGGGATGATGCCAGGCTCAAGCATTCGTTCGTTTTCACCCTGCAGACTGGTGCCCTCCTTGCTGTACATAATCGGGTTTTTACTTTGGCGTTTTGGGGTGTACATAGGGCTTCTTAGCAATATTTGTGAGTGTGTCTATTTCGTATACAGTTTGGGGGGACCAATTAATAGTGGCCACGGCTCACATTTTCGAGGTGTCTCCAGCAACAAACGGCGGATTTGAGACAAACTTGTAACTAGAGCAGCCCGTACTAGAACCAACTTTTTGCAACGCCGCGCCTTATTGCGGTTGATGGACAAAATCCAGCATGATCCTATGTACTTAAACCACATAGAACTAATAGTACGAAAGTACAGCTAGGGTCATGCAGGGTTTTGTTTGGGGCTATCAGTCTTTAGACCATTCCCTAGACCCTGAACCCTATTCACCTTGCAGGACTGGATCCCTCAGCATGATGAGCTGATCATAGGCCTGGGGGATGAAACTGATCCTTCGATTCTAAGGTTTAGGGCCGCTAGATTTCCATAGAGGCTTATAGGGATCTTTCTTGTAGCTATAAGGGGTTCTATAGTGACTGTAGCGCAGCCAAGTGTTGGGTTTGTGCTTGGCTTTTAAAAGGGACATTGTAGTATTCCCGGGTGAACAAGAGACTCCGCAATGCCATGTTTGGCTGCACGGTCATCTTCATACATGCCTTTCGAGGATTCCATGTTTAGCTTGGGGAAGTTTCCTTGTTGGAAGTCTCCTTAGGGTCCATGTTTTCGTGGATTGGGGTATGGAAGACTTATTCATGCCAGGCCATTAACCAAGGGTGTAGTGTTTAGGGTTCATCCAAATAGTCGTTGTCTTTATCATGTCCCATCTGTACAGACCTCGGCCGCTATGTAGTGAAGTGTAAGGTGCGCAACATAGGTCAATATAAGTGTCTCTCAAAACAGCAACTATACATTCCTGGTGGAGACTCCTTTAATTTTCGCATAGACCCTAAACCCTGAAATCTAAACCTTAACCTCAATATGGCCCCAGCGTCCTTAAGAGCCCTGTGCGCTGAACAAACGGAAGACTGTTGGGTGCACGATCACCAGACCCCCACAACAAGACGACCATCCATTTGTAGCCCTTTGCAAGTAGGGTTTCTTTGCATCCCAGTCATAGCAACGTGCGAGATTGCGCAACTGGAAGGCTGGAAACCTTTACCTTACTGGTGGCTAGTAGAGAATAAGGATATATAATTCCTACAGTATACTTCCTGTATAGAAAATTCCCTCATCCTCTGCTAGCTGTTTACTCCCATATGTTAGATGGACCCCATACCCTGTAATAGTGGTGTAAGAGGAATATAAAAGGATAGGGGGTCCACCTAACCCATATGCCAGGTCATGCAATCTACCTGGCCTTGAAGGCATCGACCTGCTGTCTGGAGTCTCCTTAGGAATATTTTTTCATTATGGTATAGTAATTCCTTCGCGCTATACTATAATAATGTTAGTACAAACCTCAAGAAAATTAGGCAGCTATAATTATGTTAGTACAAACCCCAAGAAAATTAGGCAGTAATTCTGTAGGGTAATATTATAGCAGTTTGTAGCACAACCCTAAGGAGTTATTGAACATGATATTTTTGTAGACCCTAAACCCTGAATCCTAGACCCTAGATCCTAAACCCTATAGGTAAAGCACTAACCCTAAACCCTGAACCTTAAACCCTAAACCCTAAACCGTACCTCCTATTCAGGATTCAGAGCAGAGATCTGAAACCCTGGGATGTATGCCTCGGGGCCTGAAGTATGTTCAGGGAGTTCAGGGCTTAAGGTTTATGGTTTGGGGTTCAGGTTGGATGGTGTTAGCCTTGGTGATAAGCACCTACAATGGTCCTAAAGTCTATAGATCTTCGCTACATTGCTCTTTGGGAGCCCTGGGGTGAGGGTTGGATGCAGGTTTAAAAGTCAAAGAGTTTAAGTTTGTACCCTTAATGTTTGTAACCCTAGGTTCTAGGTCCTAAATACCCTTATTTAGGGCCACATTCCCTGATTTTAAAGTCAAAGAGACGCAATGCTTGGTCTTGCCCCGGAAGCTTCAGCATGCTAGTCCTGACGCCTGCTTCCTGTTTGAATCGCGACCAAGAAGGTTTCATTACCGCAGCCCTCCAGCCACTGTGGGCGTTTAGGGTTTAGGGTTTAGGGTGGCACTTTGAAAGTGACCTCGAGGTCTCCAAACGGAAGGTCAAGTTCTACCGCATGCTATACTCGCCTGCTTAGCATATACGTCTGCCAGACCAAAATCTGGAGAAACCCTGTCCACCTGCATGGTTCGTGGCTAACACCCCCAATCCCATTGACAGGGTTCCTGTTGAGGAACTTAATTTCAGTTACCATATTGCGGAAACCTTATTATTTACTCTGTAGGTATATCATACCTATCATGGTAACTTAATTTAAACTCCTTAACAACAACCCTAAACCCTCAACCCCTGTTTCCGTCTCATTTTCCATTTTCTTTTCCATTTGATTCTCCATTATTGGGGGTCATGGCCTTAACAAGCAACCCAGTTCAAAGTTCCACCTAGCACGCCGGCAGGGAATCGGCGCCATGAAGCTGTTGTGCTGGACTCCTTACCGCAAAGCGCTCGGCAAGGGGTCCGCTCCTCATTTTGTGCAGGGTCTAGGGTTCAGGATTTAGGGTGCTTAGCCTGAAACAAGGCCGCAACGATGGCCAGTGAGAATCATAGAACCCTGGCGCTCTAAGTCTATAGATCATACCCACATTCGACCCCTAAACCCTAAACCCTACATTGGGCTGTGTAGCCCTAGGGGGAAGGTAAAGCCAGACCCTTCCTCTAGCAATTCTGAAATCTTAGTGACACACGAGATTCCATGAACTGGTAGGTTCCTTACCATCCTTCATGTACTTGGGTTTAGGGTTTAAGGATTAGGGTTTAGCTTTTAGTGTTTAGGGTTTAGGGTTTAAGGATTTAGGGTTTAGGGTTTAGGGTTTAGGGTTTAGGGTTTAGGACAGGCTGCACATACATTGTCTCAGCACTTGGAGCTGCGCACGCCCGGCCGTGCCTGAGTGCATGGAAGATGTAGCTGCCGCAGGCGCAGCCGACTACCTGAAAGCCCAATTACCCGCAGCTTGGTTGTCATTACCCCTTTATTAGTAGGTCTAACCCAAAAGAAGGACCTACAGCTTAGTAGTAATTACCCCTTAATCAATATAGGTATAATCCAAAAGCTGTGGTAATGGGGTCATAACCCATAAAACTGTGGCTCAATGGGGTTGCAGGTCCAGCCTAAACGCCTTCGCTCCTCAATCCTGAACCCTAAACCCTGAGCCCCGGAAATTCCTCAACGGACAAGTCGGAACCTCAAACCTTAGCCTCTGCCGTCCCGGAGCTCACCCTGCAAAATCCTAGGGTTTCGGGTTTAGGGTCCCTGATTCCCAAAAATTACTTACTGGTGCTCAGTAGGGAAAAAAGGAATATATTTTTTAGGAATTTTACGGGGACTATATTCCCTCATTCTCTGCAGTGTGTCTTTGGTTCAGTCAGATCTGAAGTGCTGAGCCTCTGACCCTTAGCCCGAAACCCTACACAAATAAGATTCATAACAACGATTTCAGTAACAGTACTAGAAATGATGTTAGTACGATCAGCAGAAATGGAAGAAGAGTATGAAGATCTGGAGCATTTTTCTTTTACGACTCTAGTAACCCTAAACCCTGAGCCCTGAACCGTAAGAACCCTAAACCGTAAACCGCAAGAACCCTACAGCAGCCCTGCAAGGCCTTAAACCCTAAACCCAAGGCACCTGGAACTGCCGATTGCCCACAAGAACCACACTCACTCACGAGATGCTCAGAGCCAAGCTCGCTGTTTGGTTTAGGGTTTAGGGTTTAGGGTTGAGGATAACAGACTTTGAGAGTTCAGCGATTAAGTTGTACCTCTTAGCTTTTTTCAAAGCTGGTTTTCTTAGTTTCCGGGGTGCAGAATCTAGGTCTAGGTAATCTGAGGTTTGGGAAAGTTTTACTTTATGATCATGCCCTCTGCGACGACAACACAAGCGCACAGGGGGCACCTTGTTTGGGTCGTCTAGGGCTGAGGCTTTAGGGTTTTGGGCTCAAGTGTGGTATATGGGTGGTTTTCAAAATTATGGTCCCTGTTTGGGTCCCCATTATAATACGGCACCTAATATTTAGGGTACCCAAAAAGGGACCATAATTTTGACAACCACCCATATGTTTTTGTCCAGTTTTTGTTTTTATGGCCCAATAAGGATTTTTCATTAGTTTTTGATCCTCTCCGAATTGCCAGAAGTATGTGGCCGCAGCTGCTTTGCGACAGGCGGGTCAGGTCACTTCTTAAGAAGCCTTGCTGTGGGCTGACGGTTCCCTCGGAGAGCCTCATATCCCAACAGGTCCATGTAACTCTGTGACTTATGGGGTATATATACTTAGGGCCCAACGGGGTTTCCATATAGCTACTTTGGGGCATGAGTATACACCAGACAGCTACATGGACCCTTGAGGTATGGCAGTTGGTCAAAGTGCCTGTGCCCAAACCGGCCACAAGTTAGGTCCCCCTTTTGGCTAGGACCCCCGTGAAGTAAAGGAAGTGTGTTCAGAATGGTCCCCTTTTGGAACCTTGAACATCCCCCGTCTGCAACGCAACTGAGAGAAATGTCTAATTTCGAAAATTCTTTCCTGACTGAAAAACCTGGATTGGACGCACCGGAAGGATGTTTTGAGCAGTCGGACAGGTTCCCGTAAAGCCAGCTAAATGCATCAAATCTCGCTTCTCGGGTAGTTAAACCAGTGTGATTGGTGGTACCCCAGATGGAATTCCAGCAAGGGTTTAGGGTACAGAGTTATGATTACACAGTGTGTAGTCCTACAACGTCCATGGACCTGGAACAAGTATGCCCTTTCCCGAGTTCATGGGGGCCCGTAATTACACAGTTTTGTTTATCAGTCCCAGACCACCACAGGATATAGGACTGCACCAGACTTATCCAGTATCCTACACCTACAACCCAACTTCTAACCAAGAAGGGGTCTTCTTGTTAGAGCTCTTAGAACCCACTTCTAACCCATCTTATGACCATGAAGGGGCCTTCCTCGCACTACCCTCGCCCCTAAACCCGGAACCCTAAGCCCTATTTCCTACTAAACCCTGAAACCCTAAACCCTAAACCCTCAAACCCTAAGCCCTTAATCCTGAACTCTAAGCCTTAAAACCTAAACCCTGAAACCCTGAAACCCTTAACCCCTAAACCCTCAATCCTAGTCCAGCAGCTTAAAGAAGGCGGCTCTGCTCCGCGACTATCTTCAAAGGCCTGTCATGATTCTCAAATCCATCAAGACCAGGATTAGGGTTTAGGGATTGTGGTTTAGGGTTTAGGGATGAGGGTTTAGCAGGTGTTTGAGGCTTAGGGTTACTGTTTAGAGCTAAGAGTTCAACGATTGGAGTTTGGTTTTCAGGCTCAGGGTAATGGAGACAATTAGAGATACTATATGGGTTATATGGGTTATTAACCTAGTAACTAAGTCCCTCTGACCCTCCAGGTAAGCATTGAAATCTTGGCCTTCATGAGGGTTGTAAGGTGAGAAGCGCTGGAATTCATTCTACCTCATGAGATACCTGGTTACCTAGCCGCATTGAATGCTCAGCTCAAATACCCTTGCTGAAACGAACATGTCAAACTATGGGGGGCTTGAGATTGAAAATGATGGTGTCCTTGGAAGCTGCATGTTGGACTTCCATGCTAGCTTGGGGCAGGTTACATCCATAAAACTAGGATTGACCACGGATGTGCGGGATTACTGAGGACCATAATCCATATTCTATCTGCTTAAGCGAGACTATATGTCGAAGGCTAATTGAGTGCCTGAATGCTGGGCAAGCAAAACACGTAAAGTACAACCAGGCTGGAAACTATAGTATAATCATTGCCAACACCACTATAGGTTGCACTGCTGTTTTGGTTGTAGCATGGCTGACTAACCCTCAACCCGAAACCGCGTCCGACATGTTTGAGCAATTCGGCCAGGTATCACGTGCACCAGGAGCAGCCCATGGTCTGGGTTGTGCTTATCCATGGTATCCTCATGGTCCACATCTTTTCTCACAAGATGCTTTCTTGACTAGCCGTCTCCCTGAACCCAAACACGTAGACACCCAACCTGGGCGACAGTTGACCCTGCTGTCTCGCACACTCCAGATGCCCTGTTACTGCAGTCTATCCTTTGCGATCTGCAGATGCACATTGTTACATGCTCGCGATTTGCTGCAACAAGTGCCGTCGTAGAATAGGCTTTTGGGTACATGCCTGGCTGGCTTTGTGAGCCTGGTGTCTCCAAAGTCTGGATGATCGTAGAAGGTACGTCTGTCTAGTCCAACGATCCTCATGAAGAAAAAAGGTGGTAAGAAGTGTAGGTTGGGTACTGCCCCCGCCCAGTAACAGTCTATATTAGGGGTCCTATTGAGGGTTATATATAACCATGTTCTAATTAGTATCCACAGTGTAGGAATGGGCCGCGCATGAGATTCCTGGACCAATTCCCATCCTCAAGCAGCCGTCCTCAGCAAGCTCTACCAAAGGCATCCAAAGGCCATTGATTACCAATCTACCCCTTGCTTTGAGTGTAAACCTTTTGCATCAGGGAATACGGACCTCTAGATTCTATTAGATGGGTACATATGTAGAGCAATGCCATTGATAAAAGTTACAGAAGGGTACCATGAATGGCCACTGTCCAGTGGTTCCCCTGATTGTTCAGTTTTTCGGTAGTATGAAGATCCTAGCCACCAGGAGCAACAGATCGTAGTTGCCACAAGATCAGCCGACTGCCTAGTTGTGGAGCTTTTTTTCGGGGGGAGGGGCTGTGAGTTGAGGTCATGGTTTAGGGTTTGGGGTTTAGGGTTTGGGGATACTGGGTCGTTGTTAGATATGATGTCTTTGAAAGTTGTGTACGGCCGAGGGAGGGAAAATCAAGCTTGATGTGTATATCGTCCCCCTTAAGTAGATAGAACATGGCTTTGGGTATATTATAACAAGATCCCCCTATACCCCATATTCTATCTACTTAAGGGGGACTATATGATCGAGTTGATAAGGTCCCATTGAGGAACCAAGTTGGGGGGTGTTTCTCAACCAAGGATCTTGCTGGGGCTTTGTATACTGAAGAGGACCGAGTTACAGAGTCTATGGAGATACAGCAAGATCTTGATTTTGAGACGTGCTCATTGCTTGCTGGGTGTTCTCTGGGCTTGTGTGACTCTAGCCTGTTTGGCGGCCTACTTCACAACTGCCAAGTGTGTCAGGGGTAACTGGGGTTTGATTCCTCTCTCCTTCTCTCTCTGCCTCTATCTCCGAGGTTTTGCTCTAGGGCTACCAATAGCTCAAAGTAGGTAATATCCATGGACTTTAGGGCCTGATGTAGGAATTATTTGTAGAGTTGGAGCCTTAGAGTTAGTATCTGCCCAAGCCTAAACCCAGAAAACCGGCTCAAAAGTTGCCCTTGTGTTCTCTGCCTCTCCCTAGGACCGTACCGGTACCCCTTTTCCAGAAGTCGTAGACTTACTGGCGGTTGGTGTGAAATACCGGAGTATATAATATAGGGATTATATGTAGGGACTATGTTATTTCCCTACTCATCACCAGTAAATAGAAGAATCCTAGATTAATACAAGGCGAAGTCATCGTGCCGTGAACCGCGTGAAGCCTGCAGCAAAAGCCAAAAGTCCGTGACCCCCTTCGCTTGTCCCGTTGGATTTCAACATCCCTCAGCTAGCTAAGCCCCCAAAGTAGGTAAAGAAATAGCCCCAAGCCTCTAAAAACAGTCCAAAAGGCCGTTAGTTTACATACTTTAGGGGTCCAGGTAAACCCTGCATGACCTTATGCACCCTCTACCTTCGAAATTGCCAGATTCTTTATTCCGATGTGATGCAGTATTTTGGTATCAGCCCTATCCCGTGTGAGCAGAACCCTTCGCCTACCCAGCGGGTCCACATAAACAACTAGCAGAGAATTCGGCACCCAGATGCCATACTATAGAAGGAATTATGGATTAAACCCTAAACCCTCCGAGGTTGCAAACATTACCAGACCTGACAAGCAGTCGCACGAGCCCGCTCAGACCTCAGCTAAGTACGGGAGGCATTTAGGGTTTTAGGGTTTAGGGTTGATCGTTGATGTGCTCTAGGTACACAGCATATATATAGCGCCATAGAATCCGGTTTTCCATGAGATTCTGCGTTGTTCTTGATATGCCCCTATACTTTATGGATCCTGTTTGCTTGATGGGCATGGGGTTCTTATGTCGCAAAAAAAACGATTTAGTCCTGTTAGGGGAGTGGCTAAGTATCTGTTGAAAACAACATTAGGATCCCGAATTCATAGGGACCGTCATGTTGCCCTTACTATTCTGATGCAGGGAATCTAGGGTATCCAGGGTCCCTGGCACACCCCTGTTTCGAGGTACCTTCATCTATCGTTCCCCTTAAGTAGATAAGAGCTTTGGGTATATTATACTAAGATCCCATATATTACCCCATATTCTGTCTACTTAAGGGGGACTATATCAGTTATACACTGAAACCGGCTCAAACTCTCGATCTACCTCTTTCTATGGTGATAGTTTGCATCTGCCGGCATGGCTGGTTTCTGTTACAGGGACTTTAATGGGAACCCCAAACAGGGTTCCCTGTTTGGGGTTCCCATTAAAGTCCCTTTATCTGTTTCAGTTGGATACAAGGCTGCGTTTACTTTCCCGCTAGTTTAGCAGAGCATACCCTCCCAAACACCAAGGAGCATGGACTTGGACTGATCAACCGACTTCTTGGATGCCTATCCCAGAGGGTCCAAGTACCCAATGATTAGGTACTTGGGATTTGGGCAATAGCAAAGATAGTGCAGGTTTGGAGTAAGTATATGATTATTAGGTACTTGGACCCTTAGGATATGTCTCCATAAATAGGGGGCCCCAATTTAGACCCCAAGATAACAGTACAATCCTTACTATGGGGACCCTGACAAGGGAATCCTACTTTGGGGAAACCCCCATGTGCTCCTGCTAAAAGTTGTACGCCTCAAGCCCGACATCCAGACTCTCTAAGCCTTCACCCAACCTAGCCCACGCATCAAGGCCAAACAGCCAAACCCGTTGAAACCTCAGACAGTTCTCCAGACGCCCAGGCCTCACCATGGGTCTCTAAGTCTATGAATAGTACCTACATTTGTTGGAGCCTTAGGGTAGACACAATCTGAAAGCCCTGTGACTGCAAAGCCCTTTACCTTACCTGCTCCTCTTTCTGGCCTCAAGGCCCTAAACTAAACAGCCAGCCTACCCTGTATATGACTTTTTAAGTCCTGCTTGTCTGCTTTTTATGTACCCAGCAATCCTTCTGTGCCTCCCCTGAGCCTCGAAGGGTTTAAGATATGAGGGGCGGGGTCTAGCAGTTTTCCGGCTTCGGGGCCCTGAACCAGCAAACTCCTAAGCCCCTAGACCCCCAGACCCCTAAACTCCTTAACCCCTATAGACCCTCAAACCCCTACACAGCGAAACGCCACAACCTTCAGTGAGGATGAACACCTCGAGTCGCCAGTATCAGCATACAGGCTCATGCGTTTACCGTCTAGGGCTCTTCTTCGCTTTGGATTGGCCATATGAGTTGCTGTGAATAATTGGCGTCCCAAGGGACCATTTGCGGGTGGACATGGGGATTCCTTATGGTCCCTTTGGTCACTTACTATAGTCGCGAATATTCCCTAATAGCAACGCATGTCCACTACGTATTTGGGAAATAGTGACTGTAGCTCATATGGGGTTTCTGTAATGAGGCTGCTTCTGGATATACATATGTATAGAGATGTACATGGTGTAGTGTTTCAGGTCTACCGTTTTCCTTATGAATTCTGAAGGGGGGTTGGGAAGTGAACATAGGAATTAGTATAGGGGGTCATACAGGGCTGATTCTATCGATCCACTTCCCCCCGCTCATCTCAAAGCCCGAAGCCCTAAATGGTGTATTTATGGGGTTCTAACCCAAGTGTTAGGATTCTGTAAGTGGAATGGTCCGAGTATACGAAGATCCTGTCGTGAATTGGTGTGAGGTGGCCCATTATGTGGCACCCTGAAGAGTCTGTTGGTTCCTGAGTACAATCTCTGCGAATCTCTGCAGCATCTTGTCTTATTCTGCACAAGAAGCCCCATCACGAGTAATGAGCTCCCTGGCCTCAACTAGCTCCTAGCCGCCAAACAGTTAACACAGCCTTATGGGGAACGTCTTTAGGTGACGAGCTGAGCTAAGCGCAAGCTCATGCTTCTAAGCCCTTGCGTGTAGGATGGGCTAGAACTTGGTTGCTTTCACACTTCCCGCCTCGCAGTTTGGGGAACTGGCTGATCATGGAAAGGTACGTCAAGTGCCATGCGCTCAGACACTGAACTCCTCGCAAGCCCAAGGATTGTCCATGCAGAAAGATGAAGGAGATGCATTCATGGAGTGAACGGCTGTGTTGCAAGAATATGCGCAAGGAGGGTCCCCCCAAGTAACGCAATCTGCAGTTGCTTTACTAAAGGCCCAAGTTGTGAACCTTTCGCACAGCTGCCTATTATGAGGTAAAGCGTTTCACAACCGGTCATGGTGAGTCTTCATGCAGAATTTTTGGCCTCGGGGAGACCGTGAGACAGAACGTGGGATATGTGAAGGATCATAGCTACACAAAAAGGGGCACACCTTGTGGTACTGGATCGTGTCTGTGAGTCATAAGATACTAGTTGATCGGTGCATATATTGGGGCTCGATTTCTGGAAACTTTCATTTAACTTTGGCAAGGAGGTAAAACCTTAATCTTGGTCCCCAAGTATGCAGTATCTATATAATTTGCCCTGGGGTTGCAAGCCTGCACATGAATTCTTTGTCGGGCCCTAAACGGCTAAAAGCCGTACCTACTCCGGGTGTTTTCGTTCTATACGGTTAGATCAAGACCTATAACGACCATTTGTAGACTTGGGGCCTTGGAGCACTGTATGTGTAAAAGGGTTCTAATGGGAACCCCAAACAGGGAACCCCATGAATATAGTAGGAAAATCAAATAGAAAATAAGGACCCTTGTAGGTATAGTCATATTATGTTCCTACTATATTCTTGGGTTTCCCTGTTTGGGGTTCCCAGTAAAATCCCTTTAGTGTGGCCCTAGATCATTACCGGTACTCTGCTCCTAGATTCGACATATAAGAAGAGCATAGGGTACCTCCTAAACCCCGAAACCCTCTATCATTTACGCTTCTAGAGTAGCCTGGACCAATCGCAAAAGGCAGAGATACCAAAATGGCATGTACCAAAGCCTTTTGATTGGGTACATAGGTTACTCTAGCTTAATTACTGGTTGTGAATAGGGCATAAAGGAACATATTCCCCACATAACCCCATAAAACATATTCCCTAATTCCATACGGTGGCATCAACTGTACCACCCCCAGAAAAACCCTAAACCCTAAACCTAACTCCTTCGAGGTTTGACCTCCTTCAGCGCTGCGAACCCGTCCTACGTCTGCGGCTAAGCTCTGGCAGGTTTCTGCTTAGGGGTTTAAGGCTTAGGGTTGAAGCTTTAGGGTTTAGGGTTCAGGGTTTAAGTTTTAGAGTTTAGGGGCATTATGGTCATCTATAACCGCTTAGCATCTACTTCTTTGCATTCTGGTATGTGGCATGCTGAATGTTTTGTCAAACTAGCCAGGTCTTCGTATATGCAAAGCCCCTTCCTTGAAATCCCACGCATTTGGTACAGCCGCGCGATGGTACCCAACATGTCAATTGATGTGTCTACATGGTATGTACTTTGTGCGCCACAAAAAGATTCCTAGATGGCCGGATCTGGGACGTTGTTTTACAGATCTACTGTAGATTCTTGTGTGTGTGTGTTTTTTTTACGGTGCGGCTTATGGGAACATGCTGAGCTTGCCCCTTAAGCCCAAGTCACTGGGTGGCAGGTTGTCATGGCGACCCCGAATTGTCCAGGACTTTCATGACTACCAATTTGCAGAATGATGACACAAGTGCGGCCCACAAATTTGTCAAGAAGAAGCACCTTGCCGCAAGACGTATTTGGATTACAATTGAGCCCGGATTTAGGTGAGGGTCTCCGGCTTGGTGAAATGTTGTCCAAGTTTTTTGGACGCAGGGCGTGGAGAGCGTGAATTTTCCAAACAGTAAACAGAGGGACGTCAATGTAGACCCCAAAATACAGAAATCCTCAGTACCCGGACCACAAAAGGGTACCCCTGAGTTTGGGAAACCTCCTGAGGTCTCCAAGCCAGTGGAGCTGTCCTGGACAGAGGACCAGAGTCTGTTGAATATAACCGCAAGCAGTGGTAGTGGTAGAATTTGCCTGAGTCGTCGAGCTTCAGGGGTTGGGAACATTGCCCGCTCACAAGGGGGGACCATACCATGCCAACAGATCCTCAAACAAAGAGATTTCTTCAGCCTCCGGGGATGCTGAACAGCAATGAGCAATTTTACGAGATTCATGAGCAGTTCGCAGTCATCAGTACAACTGACAGCTGGGTTGAATCCAAGCCAAAGGGTACCAGGTCAACAACTTGCGCAAGCCATGTCTTATCCCATTTGATTGCTTGTTTGTCGAAAGCTCCATGAGATTTCTACCGGGCGACCCTAAACCCCAAACCTCTAAACCTTAAACCCCGGCTGATACCAGCAGACCCCAGAAATGTGTTTCATCTCCAACCCTCCGCTGAAAGCCCTAGACTCTAAGCACGGTAGCTTTCATCCCAAACCCCCCAACCCGTCAAGCCCCAAAACCCCAGGACCGTGAAGACAAAAGCAATCTGCCTACCAACCCAAAGCCGCAATCCATGGAAACAACCCTTGCCCCCCGTAGGGCCCGCGACTAACCCAAAGCCTGTCCATACGGGGGCCACGATGTCAGTGAAACAGGGCTCCAAGGCGCTGGTGAAGGTGATGTTTCAGGTTGAGGGAATTGAGTAGCTTCCATTTGATTTTCCATTATCCCAAGATAAGCCCATTATAGTCCCCTGTATAACCCTATATATCCCTTTAAGGGGTTGAGGGAATTGAGGTTCAGGATTTAGGGTTTAAGGCTTAGGATCCTGGGGCTAGGGTTTAGGGTTTCGGGGTTTTCGGGATTTTGGTAGTTCAGGATTCAGGGTGTAAGGCTTAGGATCCTGGGACTCGGTTTAGGGGGTTTCGGGATTTTGATACTTCTTGGGCCTTCATGATTCTGTCAGGAGCAGAGCATGATGCTGTATGACTGATGCAGTTGCTGGTTTGCTCGCCCGAAAACGGTGCCACAGGCTGCGTGTGATTCCTATTGTAGCAGAGCACCAGGGCAGCAGAGTCCCTCTTAAATAGATAGAATATAGGTCCCTTTAAAGGGGTTATATAGGGATTCTATGGGGATAATGGAAAAGAAAATGGAAACTACTATTAGTTATTCGATCGACAAGACTTCGTTACTTATGCCGCCGGAGAGGAGCATTGAAAGCGCTGGCTTGTTGTTTCTGCCAGCTATGTCTCGACATTCCAGCATCCCGCGTCGCGCGACTGCCTACAGCGTACAGATAGGGCCAAAGCAGCCAACTGGCGTGATTAGAATTTCTGCGTTAGCCATCCACTTTGATCCTTTTGGCGCTGCACAAATATGCAAGCCCAAGCCGCAGGCAATGAATCATGACGAGCTCTTGCGGGTGTTTATAGAAATTGCAGCCAGAGTGCGCATATGCAGGGGTGCTGAGTTCGTATAAGGGGAAGCCACTACCATTCAGTGCAGCTAGTTAGCTTAACTACTTCAGCACATTACCAGCATATATGTTTTGCATGGTGCTCACGTCCACATGTAGGCCCTGGACTGCCGAATCTTCATCAGCAGCAACTTTTGCTGCTATGTTCATTCTTTGTCTGCCTCTTTTAAATAGCATCAGCTGCAAGAGTGGCATTTAATTCAACACGCAGGGTATGATTCCCGCATGCTAGCAATGGAGTTGGGAGCCAGCATCAACAGCCACGCTGACGTCTTCGGGCAGGCGCACACACACATGCCTGATAACCTGAGCATTTACGCTTCACTAAAGGTTGGTGTAAGAGGCGATCCTTGCTGAGAGCGTTCACAAGGGCCGCCTGCATTTGAGGAATCCCTGAGAAATCTGAATTCGGGCTTTGCAAGCGCCCCGTGCAAAGCCTGCTTACAGCTGCCTCGGGGGCAATTGCGCTTATATAAAGTGCCCATAAGAAGAAACCCATGTGATGTACTCTCCCTCCAAATTATGGTAGTTCAATTTACGTTTCTGAACGACAACCCAGGCAAGAGTTTGAGGCTTGACTTGGGATTGGGGCTTTCATTTTCTCTAAGGGTACAAGGGACCCAAATAATAGGGTGTTGGGGCCCAAATACTATATTATTCTTGGTATTTAGGCCTTAAAGCCCTATTATTTGGGTCCTTGGACCGTTAGGGCTATAATGGGTATTGCGTTAGCCTACGGCCGAGTAGATTCTTCCCACTGAGTCCCACAGCTGAGCAGCGCAGGACTAGTTTCACTTACAAAGTGAGCTCCTGAATAAAATTCGAAATATATTAAGCGCTACATAAAACCATGTGTAAACCATCAGTCAAAATCTGTCTAAATCAATCAAAGCCCATGTTTGATTTTTTCCTACTTCTCCAGGGTCAGGAAATGCATTTCTGCAAATGGAGGGTGTGTTCACCCCTTTCCTGTCAAGTTCTCTCTGACCACCTAAACTGGCCCCAAACAAATTCTCTAAATCTACCTGGACCCTCCAACTACCATCTATTGTGGCCTAAGTATCCATGCTTCGGGGCCATATAGCCCCACTTCAGGATACTAGGAGGGTCCTGGAAGGAGGTTTTATCATTATTATTTAGGGTTTAGGGTTTTGGGATGTTTTGGGTTTAGGGTTTTGGGTTTTGGGATGTTTTGGGTTTAGGGTTTTGGGTTTTGGGATGTTTTGGGTTTAGGGTTTTGGGTTTTGGGATGT
>CAJNIZ010016080.1:76806-94131 GCA_905231905.1 Symbiodinium pilosum
TTGGGCCTTGGCCCCAAGTCCCTCACATAGAGGTCCTTTGGTGTCGTTGGGAAACAAAGCACTATTCGTAGTCTTTTTTTTCCCCGGATTGGGGGTGGTGGGTGTTAGGGTCGCTTTTCCAAGGTGGGCTGGGCTAACCTGAAGGAGAAACAGCAGGAGAGAAGCCGAGAGGGCAATCCTGTATAGCTTTGTCAGAGAATCACTCTTGTTTTTCTGCGGGGAGGTTCCATGCCTATCACCTCTGAGACCAATCCTTTCCGATTTTTTTGGATGCTTACGGTGGAACAATTTGCTTGCCTGCATTTGAGGCATGTGACGCATGAGCTTAGGCTCGTGTTGTCCTTGCAAACCTTGCCTTACCTGGCGGCCCCTACTATGTAGAATGCTGGCCGGGCCTTTTGAGCATATTCCTTAGTTCGAATGAATTTGGCCACTTGGGGAAATCACTGCGACTTCACCTGATTTTGGCTCTGATGGTGATTTCGGGCTTCCATAAATTGGTGGTGCTTGTATGGGTATGCCCATAGAAGGGATTGTAGTTTTGAGGTGTGTTATTGTTGCCATCCCCCTCTTTGTGGAAACTACAATGTGTATCAACATTGGTCCCCCAAAAGGATTCACGTAAACCCGCAGCCTATAAGCCGTAAGGCATAAACTAAAAACCTTAAGCCCTAGACCCCTAAACCCTATAAAACCCCTACCTGTAAGCCCAAATACCTACAGTGCAGGGGTTATACCTACTAATCAGGGGGTAGAATCACCACTCAGCCCGTAAACCCTCAACTCTTAATTGAACCCTAAACCCCTAAACCCTAAATCGCCTCACCCCTAAACCCCCTAAACCCTAAATCGCCTTACCCTAAAACCCTAAACCCTAAAACCTTGAGCCCTGAAGTCAGAGGCGGTGACAGAGGCTGATGCGCTTCGATGGGAGGCTGTGCCTAATGGGGCTCCCTAAGACCTGCCTAGCACTCCCTAGGTTTAGGGATCAGGGTTTAGGGTTTAGGGAGGACCCTCCTAGTACCCTTAGTTGGGGCCCAAATAGAGGGTAGCTGGAGGGTCTGGCAAGGTCTCCGGGTTTAGAGCTTTAGGGTTTGGGGTCCAGGTTTCCGGGTTTACCTAAACCCTGAGACCCTACCCCTTTTTTGGGGTACCTAACTTTATGTCTCGTATCTTCTTATACAAAATTAAGTGCCCTACAAAAGGGGTAGGGTTCGGAGTTTAGGGGTTAGGGGTGAAGATGGCAAATCTTTGAGCTTCCTGATGTAGGGGTTGGGGGGATTGGGAGTCAGAATCGCGGAATTGCAAGCGATTCTGGCTGCTACTGCATATTGAATTCGGGGACCCGGGTATCATGGGTGGTTGCCAGCTACACATCCTGGCAGACTGGCTACGCACGAAAAGTTTGTGGTAAATTTGACAGTTCTCACTCACTGGGAAAGAAAGAGTTGATCCTTCTTGGCATGCATCAAGAGACTTTTTAGAAGCCCCAAGACTAACCCATGTATTCCAAAACCTTAAATCCTGCACCTTAAACTATAAACCTTCATGTAGTCCGTTCCTTTCCACCAGCAAACCTCAGGATCGAGATTGCAGGGCGTTGGAACTTGAGGTTCAGGGCTTCGAGTTTTTAGGTTTCTTGAACCCCACGCCCTGAACCTTAATCCTAAACCCTAAACTACCCTGAATCCTTCACGGGATGCAGGCGGAGTTTCTCAAGCGACGGAGGGAGCATTTGCAGCTGCACCACCCCGAGGATCCGGTGCCGGTCTTTCGTCTAGGATGGAGGGGTTCCACAAAAGAGAGGCCCATTGAGTCCCAAAACCCAAATAAGATTGCATGCATATGCATGTTTATTTGGGTATTTGGGTAGACACTGGGACCCATTCACGGAAATTCTATGGTAAGACAGCCTGGATTTCAGGGGTCGGGTTTTAGAGGTGTTGCTGTGACATTGCGATGCAATCAATTAGCTTCCAGGCAATGTCCCCTGCGTGTACTTTCCACAACTACTGGCTGCTGATCAAGCCCTGCACAAAACGTATTGCCTTAACCTCTAAGCCGGAAACCTTGGGTTTTCAACAGCAACATTGTTAAACCAACGAAATACAACCAACCAAATACACAGCCACCAATCCGAGGGCCCTGTGAACCCCATGACACCTAGAAACTAAACTTCTCACATCTTGCAACCCGTGCAATAAACAAAAAAGCCACTGCTACACACCCTGCTCGGAGGTCCACGGGTACGTCAAATTCACTTGTAAGTGCAGGTATAGTCCGATTGTAAGGCACCTATGTCATGCAATATGGTTTTTAATAGTAAACTCTATCATGCACGCGCCTCGGCTGCTGGGGTGCGCAAAAAGAGAAGCTCCTTTGAAACACTCATTCGGGGGGGCGGGGGTGGGTGTTGGGCGGGCGGTGAGGGCAGGAGGGAGGGCAGGAGGGGCGGGGTTTTAGAGAGTCCAAATAGTCTGAGGCTGGATCAGCCCAGCCAAATTGGGTCATCATTGCATTTACGGATGGGCTATAACCAGTTTTCAATGTCATCTTCAACTGATTTTCCAGCATCATGGGATATAAGGACCTATGGACCTCCCAGTGCAATCACCTGAGCCGTAAACCCTGCTTACGATATGAATCCAGGGCACCTTTGAAGGGACCACGAGGGATATATGGATATACAGGTGATTACTTGTAGGGTTTAGGCCGCTTTCCAAAGCATAGGGGCTCATCTTGGGAGTCCCCCACAAAGAGGATGTTAGTTTGGTGGCGTCTAGATTGAGGTCCCTCTTTATGGAGACCCTTATATCATGTTTTTAAGGCTTCAAAATCCTAAACCCGAGGCCTGACCTTCCCCTAAGCCCCCAACCCTCAACCCTAACCGTGTGTGTTCCTTGCATGCACTTCTCTGCATGGAGGAGCTGCGCCAGCAGCGCCTTCCCTTAGGCTGAGGGGGCGAGATGGGCTAACGTCGAGACGAAGTTTCATACTGCAAGGTTTAATTAGGGCTTGGGGTGAAGGACTTATGTCCAGGGCTAAGGTCTCAGTTTGGCCTCTTGCAAAGTGTTTTCCTATTTGTCGCCGGGGTTGTAGGCTTCTTTAAGTGGGCGGAGAAGGAGGAGTAGCAGCAGCTACTTGTAGAAGTGGCAGGCGCAGAAGCGGCTGTATAGGGGACAGCACGATTTCGCGCTCTGCAGAGCCTGCTCCGTGCTTCCAAGTTATTACCATTGTCTTAAGCAGCCTTTTTAGATTCTACTGCTAGATTATACTTGTTGTTGTAATTATTATGGTTATTGATCGTCTAGTGGTAGTTTTAGAACTGCTTTCAGTGTGATATTATATTGTTATCCCCATTTATTCGTATGTAAATGGTTCAACCCGGGGAATTCTCAGCAGAATTATCCACGCAGGCGTTGCGTTCTCCGGGGGCGGAGTGAGAGCGGCTGCCTTCCACTGTGGGCTGCTTTGGGCATTAAGCATCCCAGAAGCGCTTGATTTTAAAGGGCTTATATCTGGCTCTGTAGGATTTTGTTGTGATCTTGAGGGATCTGTAAAAATCTGCAGAGAATTTCATGGCTTTGGCTTTTTATCAGGAAAAGCCAGCGGCCAAAACACGAATCATGAGAATGTTCTGCCACTTTGGCTTGCAGTAAGTGGCCAACTGTTTCGGGCGACTAGACTTTGGAGGTAGGATGCAGCAGGAGACTTTTTGGATCTTGCTCGAGGTAGCACCAGTGGCATGGCAACGCTGACACGGCTCCTTTTCTTCGAGCTTTGTTCTGAGGGCCTTGAGATGTTTGTTCCAAAGCATCGGCGTGGGAGTCTATAGTCTCCATATCTGAGGGTCACTGGGCAAGGTTTCAAGTTGTATACCCACGGACATTGACCCCTGAACCTTATACCCTCCACCTTAGCTAAGTTGTCAGTCCCGTCGTATCTTGGTATGTCACGGATTCCAAGTTGAGGAACCAAATCTAAGCATGCCTCAAGAGATTATGTTGTAATGTACAGGCGTAAATAATTACATTGCAAGAAAAGGAGAATCAAATGGAACAGCAAAAGGAATATGAAATGCATACTGGGCTTATCCAAGAATTCATATGGACAATCCTGAGTAACTACTTATCAGCACCATTATCAGGTCTTTTTGAGGTTCCCTAGACTGTAATAATGCAAAGAACCTAGAATCACAGTATTAGTAACTGTTCCGGCCATACCTTAGCTTGCAACAATGCTTGTTTACTTTTTTTTTGTTGGGGGTGGGAGGCTCTTTGACTGCTTACAACCTCAAACCGTAAACGGGCAGTTGGGTCTTTCAGGTTTAGGGCTAGGGTGAGATTCATGTAGTCGTGCATCCTATTGCCAGTTCATGCTGAATTAGGATTTGGGGTTTAGTTTTGAGGGCTCAAGTAAAATCTCGGGAGGAGCTACTATTTCGGGATATGATACATGCTCTGATTTGCCGTTATGCCTGCAGGCTTGCTGTAGAGGTTTAGGGTTTCGGCGTAGTCATCAGATGGTAAAACGGCTTTTCCAGCAAGAGCCCTGCAGTTACACTCTAAAGACGTCATCTGCCCACATCATCCCTATAAGGTATTTTCCCTAAATAGGGGGCCCCCAATATAGACCCAGACAAATCATGATCTTTATAATGGGGACCCCCCCAAAAAAAAATCCTACCCCTAAACCCTAAACCCTAAACCAAGCCAAAAGGGACCCATCATTTTGAGAAATCCCCCACGCTGAGGTAGCCAAGGGCTGCTCAAGGCTGGGAATCTACTTTCTGGTGGTTCGCAGGGAATAGAGTTTAGGGTTTAGTGTTTGGGCTTTAGGGTTCAGGATTTAGGGTTTGGGGTTTAGAGTTTAGGGTTTGCGGTATTTAGGCAACTCTTTCTAGCTGGTGGCTATAAAAGTAAGGGATGAGTAAGGGATGAAGGAGCAGGAGCTATTAAAAGCGATTGTAAAAAAGGCATTATTACAGGCCCTGAGCGTTCAAGTACCTAATAAACATATACTTACCCCAAACCTGTACTATAATTCCTATTTTCCCAAACCCAAATACCAAATTATCGGGGACTTGGCCCCTCTGGGAGGGATCTAAGCCGCAAGTCATTCTAGCTCATCAGTTTACCTCATATCCAAGGTTCGCCTGTAGATCCTTTGGGATTAGGTTTTCGTCAAGGATTTTACGAGCGCATCTGAAAAAATACACTTAAGCCCCCTGAAGAAAGTTTCATTCTATCAGTGGATCACAGGTAGTGGCATCCTCTCTAATTTTAGCGGAAGTGGCGCAGCCTTTGTGCTTAGAGTCCGCGTGCGTACAGGGAGAGGTCCTCTTGCTATCAGATGAGCCATAGATTGGTTTTTATACGAAGAATATTATGGACAAGCAGAGTAACAAGTCTTCTAAATTGAACTTTTGGAAATTCAAAGTATGGCCATGTTAATTTGGCCGTCACTCGGCAGCCTTGCCGTGTAAGTCCCATAGCACTGGCGCACCTCGGAGCCTGAGGTGAGTGTCGCTGAATTAGGGTTTTGGGTCTTCGGTTTAGGCTTAGGGTTTAGGGTTTAGGGGGTTTAGGGTAGGGTTTAGGGACAGCTAAAGGTTCAAAGAGTTGCCGCACAAGGCTAAGGCGCAAGGTTCCCAGTCCGGGCATGTCCGGGCTATAAGAATCGAACCAGGAAACCCGAATCCCTAAAGGGCCCCATGCAATCCTTACTTAGATGTTCTGGCTACTTGTGGCCTATACATAAAATTGTAAGCCGACTACAAGGCTCTTGAGTCCCTTTCATGGCTGCAGCTGGGCTACTCTTACGGCTGTATTTGCTTGAAAGTTGCCCATGAATTCTAAGGGTCCAAGTACCTAATAATCATATACTTACCCAAAACCTGTACTATATTTACTATTACCCAAGAACCAAGTACCTAATTATTGGGTACTTGGACCCTCTGGGGAACCTTCAAGTAATCTGTCAACCCTATGGTCTCTATTTGAGCTGTAGTCTAAACTCCTTAAAGTGGTGTATAGGGGATTATATAGGGGATTACTACAGGGGTTATTAAGGGGGATACTAAGAGTTTAGAATATAGCTCATATGGAGACTTCCAAAAATTCAGGGCTCCCCAACACCGACCCCATGTCTTACTACACTCCTTAATGTGCCCCGTCCTCCCCACACAAGAAAATGACCTTGACGGTTTGAATTGAAGCTCCATATATACCTCATCCCACCAGCAGTCTACTACCAGACCCTAAACCCTGAACCCTTAAACCTGAACGCTGAACCCCAAACCTTAAACCCTTAACCCTAAACCCCAAACCCTAAACCCTCAACCACAACCTGGCTCACTGAAAGCTCCATGCCTTGGCGAGACCAAGTATCCAATTTTTAGGTCGCTTTTGAAAGGGGGATATATGAGGGTCTATAGGGGTATATAGGGGTGTATAGGGTTTGGGGTTTGGGGTTTAAGGTCCAAGTACCCCATAATTAAGGACTTGGATTTTGGGTAATAGTAATTATAGTACAGGTTTTGGGCAAGTATATGATTTCAGGTACTTGGACCCTCTGGAAATATTCTGAAAACCCAAACGCAGAAGAACAGAGCCATCCTAGGGTAATATTGGGGTAATATTATATATTGGGCTTATATTGCGGCAATATTGGGGTGATATTGGGATTGTATTGGGGTAATATTGGGGTTATGTCCTAAAACCCAAAGCCCGCACGTTCCAGCTCCATCAAGCAGTATCATTCTTATTCTTCCTGCTACTATTACTTGTATTCTTGCTGATTACTACGAGTAGTGAACAGTCTTGCTATTATTACTGTAGGATGTTCTTCACCTGGCTTCCGTGTCGGGCGGGGCCTACACGGCGGCGTCGTTGGCGACGCACCTCGTCAAGGCTACGGGCGCCACACACACAATGCCAGGTCTTTTCGGGTTTGAAGAGAATTAAGTATGTAAAATAATAGCCCTAAACCCATAAGAACAGCCATAAAGGCCATCATTTTACATACTTTTGGGCCCCAGGTAGAGACAACTTAGCATTTGAGTAGTTCTCCTTTGACATTCTCGGATTCTCTACGATACCCATACGATAAATGAAGGGTGGACCTGTATGGGGCAAGGGATCTTAGCAAGAAAGTCATTGCTTAGGGCTCAGGTTGCGGAGAGATGTAGGGATTTGGGGCTTACTTGCTGGTTTGTAGTAGGGAATGAACGAACGGCAAACGAAAACTAAAGCCAGATACTGTTGGGGATTCTTTGGGGCTACTGTGGAGATCCATCAGTAAGACGGGCGCTCAAGCCCTAAACCCTAGACGTGTTTTGATTACCAGTTCCCCTAGCCTTGTACCAACCCCCCTGTGGGTTCCCCTTAGTTCAGCTGCATTGACCCTCGCCTCCATAAAACCCTGGTTACAGGGGACCTTGGTGGGCAGTGGTACAGAGAGGTGGTTAGGTACAGATCAGGGTTTAGGAAGATGTAGGGATTGTTGGGGCCAAGGGTCTGGGGTTTCGGATTCAGGCTTGGATTTGGGTATTGCGGCCGTTGCCTCGCATGGTGAAGAAAATGCCTATAGACTGCATCTCTGTTGCTGTTTTGTTGTAATTAATGCCCCAATGAGGGACCCGTAGTTTTTCAAAAGCCAAAGCCGGGACATAATTTTGCTGGCCTTTGGTTAGCTAGGACTGAAGGAAAAGATCTTTCTAGTAGTCCCTATATACTACAACCCATTATAGTATTTTCCATTTTCTTTTTCATTCCTTCATTCCCACCCTGAACCCTATAGTCAGCTAACCAAAGGCCAGTTTGGACCCAGTCCCAAAGAATTGCCCGACTGTGGCAGTGAGGGCAGACTGGCATAAATGATAAAAGCAGCAACTTTGTAGCCTATCGAAAGGGTTTAGGGTTTAGGGTTCAGGGTTCAGGGTTTAGGATTTAGAGTTTAGGGTTTAGGGATTATGGTGAAGGGTTTAGAGTTTAGGGTGAAGAGTTCGGGGTGAAGGTCCTAGCCCTCCTTGGGCCCCTGATGTGGGACGCTGCGTGGTTCCTAGGTCCTAACTTTGCGCCCGTGAGTGGGTTCCTAGGCATTTGTAGGCTAGATGGTAGGTATAGAAAGACCGCAGCATTAAGGGCCCATACTAGGGGCCCACTTGACTGGAAACTGTACTTCATGGGGTTCAAGTAGCGTGGACTGTTTCATCTTTTTGCAGCGGCTACTGGCTTCCTAGCCTTGCGCGTGCTACTTTGGCCGTTGGTCTCCTGCAAGGGCACAGAGTAATACAAGAACATCTACATCGAAGTAGTCATGTTGTGCTTTTGCACGCTTGCAGCTATGCTATCACTCATGACTTTGAATCCTACACAGGACATCTAGTCTATGCTATAGATTAATCAACTTCAAACGCTTAATCCCAAACCCCTTAAGCCATACCTGAACCCTAAAACTCCAAGCTTCAAAGACACGCAGGCGATGGACACCACGCCTCAGTATGCCAGCCTAGACGCCTTCTACAAGGAGGCCAACACACGCTTGAGCGTTGTAGGATGGGGCTTTTTGAAGTCATAGCTTTCAGAGTTCAATCTCGAGCTGAAACCTGAATCAGGATTTGAAGTTTGAATGTGCTGAGGCCTGTGCGTAAGAGAACCAGGTTGGACACTTTCCTTCCAGCGACCTGAATGAGGAATTGAAGTTTGAATGTGCTGAGGCCTCTGCGTAAGAGAACCAGGTTCGACGCTTTCCTTTCAGCGACCGACGATAATCCGAAGCTGGATCAACACCAAATTGCGCAGGACTTCTGGTAGGTCAAGCGGGGGTGGTTAGGGGAATCCACAACGATAGTATTGGAGCTGAAAAGCGTTGAGAGCATCCCAAACATTGCCTCATTCGGGGGGTTGGGGGCTACAATCACGAGGCTCCTGCGTTGGTAGCAAGCAAAAGGGCATTTCGTCTCGGCCCATTCCTAAGCGTCATGCACATTTGGGCGCCCGTGCTACACAAGGCAACCCCCACATCCAATGTCGTATCAGGCATTTAGAGACGTGATTTCTCATATCTAACGCTCTACCTTAAGTAACCATGTACTCATACATGGGTTGTGTATCTCATCTTTTCCTGACAAGAGTCAGGAACATTCATGTCCTCTGAGGGTGTCACAGACATGAACCATACCTACACCCTCCAAGTCCCGTTTTTTGTGCAGCAAACCCTAGCAATGGGTAGGGCAGAATTCCCCCCCCCACAAAAAACAAGGTAGTCACCTTGACCCGAAATCCCAGTCTCTACATCCTAAACCCCAAACCCTAGACCCAAAACCCCAAAGCTAAACCCCAAACCCCAAACCCTAAGATCCTAAGACCCCAAACCTAAACCCTTAAACCCCCAAACCCCAAGCCCAAACCCTAATCCCCAATCCCAAGACCCTAAACCCTAGACCCATCTACTGCCCTGAAAGGTGGCGGCTGAGACTATTCTAAGGATGCAGTGCAACATAAACTACCTTGTTTGGAGCTCAGACTAGGGTTTAGGGTTTAGGGTTTGGGGTTTGGGCTTAAGGGTTTGGGGTTTAGGGTTCAGGGTTTGGGGTTTAGGGTTTAGGGTTTGGGGTTGGAGCTCGGACTGCTTGACGGTGAGATTAAAGTGTTGGGCATTAGAGTTTAGGGAGTCTGCAGGGGCTACATAGGGATGTACTAGGGGGAAGCGGAAGAAGGAGTACGAAAACTACCATTGAGGCTTTAGGGCTTCGGGATTTGAGTTTAAAAGGGTTAGGCGCTTAAAGGAGTTTAAGGTCTAAGGGTTGAGGGCATAAGTCTTACAGAGGTTGCTGGTCTTTTCAAGTAGGATGTGTGCTCTAAACTATAGGAGGATATGTAGGGATCTTATGTTGGGACATGGGGCGTAGAATAGGTTATATAGGGCACGAGTCTCGAAAGATTGGCCTTAGGGTTTACAGTTTTTCGGGTTTAGGGCTCAGGGTTTTTGGATCTAGGGGTATTGGTTAGTTGGTTGCTGCCCCCCACCCAGTAACAGTATATAATCGGGGCAATATTAAGTAGTCACATTTTGGTCCAGCTGTTACTGAGTGGGAGCAGTGCCCAAGGTATATATGGGTTTCTCTCAAGCTTTGCGTGCCCCCAAAGTGTCCCCCATTGTGTTGATCTCCCGTCCGGATCGTCGCATGAGTTATCAAAAGGCGTGGGAAGACAAGTCAGAAGCAGATAAGGCGCACATCTTGAAATGCACGTGTAAGTCAGTAGAACAGGGACAGTCGACAAAAAAAAAGAAGGGTACCAAGACAAGGCAACAAACAACAATCAGGAAGGAGCCCCCTTTTTTTGTCTGGAACAAGGGAAGGCTTTTACAACAAGCAGAGACTTTGTTAAACCAAGCCCCCTTTAGCCGGGTGATTAAAGGGACACTGGCAAAAGGAAACTCGATTGCAGTCATGGGTCAAAGCCAACTTGCCTTGTTTTCGCGATTTAGGAACACACAGATAAAAGGGGGACACGACTTAAAACTCACCCTGTTGTGTTGTGATTCGAGGAGCACGGTGACAAAAGGAAGCTTATTAGTATAGACTTATGAAGGCAGCCGCTTTGCCTTCAAGGAGCCGGTTGAGAGAGGCAAGCACCAGCCACCCCCTTTTGCTCTCTGTTTGAAGATCGTGATAAAAAGGAACCCGCGTGCTCACATACTACAAACCTCCCCTTCCAACCTTCCAGTTCAAAAGCCTTTGACAAACGGAGACACGTGTTAGCACCCTCCGCCCTTCTGCTTCGCGAGTCAAGGAACACAGCGCACTACTTCATGCAGAAGTAAGGGTTCTAGGTACGGTTAGGCTTCCGGCGGTTCTCGTCTCAGCCCACCAGGGACTTCAATGTTTGCGCCGCCAAAGTAGGTAGACTTGTACAAAGGCAACGCCTCGCACGATGTAAGCAAAAAACAAGCAAGCCCACCAGCAGTCTCTCTTTATAAGCCCTTGCCTGAGCAGAAGGGGAAATCCAGAAGCGCAAGCAGTAAGCGCTGAACAGGAATTGCTCCAAATTGTAGGGCGGCTCCTGTAGCAGGGATTCCGCTCTGAAATACTGAAGGGGACCAACATTAAGAAAAAGACCCAAATCGGGACATCCCCAAATTGTGCGGGATTTGGTTCCAAGATTTTGGTTGCATGCCCCTTCATTAGTTTTCCCCCCGTTGTGAATACTAGCTCAGGCAAACGCGCCAAATCCCAGGAGCAAGAAAAACCGAATTCTTGTCACGGTTTACGGTGAGTTTTGGGTGGCTTTTCACAACCATAAGCCCCTAACCCTAAGCCGTTAATCCTACACCCTAAACCCTAAACGCTTAACTCCAGACCCTTAAACTCTAAACATCCCTAAAGCCCTAAACCCTAAACCCCTTAACTTCTGGCCCAAGTCTGAAACCCTAAAACCCTACACTCTTTTCAGGTCCGGCTAGGAAACGGCCAAAAAGCCTTTCCTGATCAGAGCGATCCAAAGCAGGCCCTGATGAACCTGGTTTAGGGGCTTGGGGTTTAGGGTTTAGGGTATATTGGGGTTGTAATGGGATAATGGAAAAGAAAATGGAAACTACTACAGTATAGTATGTTGGGGTTATCTTAGGAGAATGGAAAAGAAAATGGAAACTACTATAGTATGCCGGGGTTATATTGGGAGAATGGAAAAGAAAATGGAAACTACTATAGTATATTGGGGGTTATATTGAGATAGTGAAAATGAAATGGAAACTACTATAGTATATTGGGGTTATGTTGGGATAATGGAAAGAAAATGGAAGCTACAGGGATTATAAGGGTTACATGAGGGGTTAGGATGTTAGTTTTTTTGTTTCCAGAGGGTCCACATATACAACCATCAGGGAATTGGGACCCATAATTCCTTCTATAGTATGGTATTTTGGGGCCTAATTGCCTACTAGTTGTATATATGGACCCTCTGGGGTCCAGGAGAAAGAGAGAATGCGGTTTGGGGAGTTAGGATTTGTTTAGGTTGCAGGGCTCATATAGGTTAGGGGTGTAGGGCTTGATGCCCACCCACACGTGCGGCTTGCAACTTAGGCTTGGCTTTTCAGGTGGCAAAGTACCGCTGGACGTTAGCGAATTTGCAGTGCTGTGCCCCGACATGGACCTAACATGGGAGATGTCATTTTAGACCGAACCGTACCCCATTCTCAGTTCACGGAGGACATCTCTCAACGGCACTCTGCTTGGAAACTTCCAAGTGGAATTTGATGTTGACAAAGCCTTTTGAAGACTCAAATCCAGAAGCTCCAACCCTAAACCCTAGACCCTAATCCCTAAACCCTAACTAGCAGTTTTCATTTTCTTTTCCATTATCCCAATATGAGGGGAGTTTTTGTGAAGAGCGTGTACTACGATTCCAGAATTTCTTTACTTTCTTGGCATGATGCGAAACCTGTGACGCTCAAGACTTAAGATGGTTTGGTTTGGGGTTTAGGGCTTATGGCTTAGACCGCAACCCTTATACTACTCCCCTGCAGGCATGCTCTTCATTAAGATTTTTTGGGTATGCTTCAAAACCAAATCCTAAACCTTGAACCCTAATCCCTAAACTCTAAACCTTAACCCTAAATACCCTTCAACCCTAAATCCTAAACCCCAAACCCTGAGCCCTAAACCCTAAATCCTAAACTTCCAACTCTAAACCCTACATCTAAGCCTTAAACCCTAATTAGAATTGTCATTAGATCAGGCCCGCAGCTTGTGCCTAAGAACCAACCGTTCATGGTATCAAGCTTCCTGGCTTTCATGACCTCAGCCGCGGTCTAGGGCTTAGGGGTTTAGGGATGTAGGGTTTAGAGTAGCTGCTATACCTCATCAAAACTTGTGTACCTAACTTTTGGGTATCTTTACATTTTTAAGGTCTAGGTAATTCCAACCCCACCCAAGGCCTCCTGTGTGGTTCTTTCTTAGGGAGTAGATCTTACCCAAAGCCACAACAAGCCCAAAAGAAACTACATAGGTGCCTTTGGGTAAAAGATGGGATGCTACTTGCGCAATAGTCTAAACTCCTAGTATCCCCCTGACTAACCCCTATAGTACTCCCCTATATAATCCCCTATATAACCCCTTGCAAGGAGTTTAGACTCAGGCTCACTTAATCTCCTGGGTCATAGAGCGTCCTATGGACTGCATGCTGCATTTACCCTAGGCCATATGAGCTGTAGTCTAAACTCCTTAGAGGGGGATTATATAGGGGATTATATAGGGGACTAGTATAGGGGATATTAAGGGGGATACTAGGAGTTTAGACTATAGCTCATATGCACGGTATCCTGTTGTGCATGCGGCTCACGCCGGAGTCCCTCAAGAATAGTTTGATTGATATCTATACCGCCAGTAACGTTGTGCGTTCATGATGTTATGAGGCGGTGGACTACCACATGCCTTTCTACCCTACCAGATTCCCCAGCCTCACCTTTTTTCATTAAGCGGAATTTCAGAAATATCTCAAGTGTGGCAGCCAGTGTGCCCAAACCTTTAACCCTAAAGCCTAAGCCTTACATGTCAGGCCGGCAGAGGGCGTTGTCCGCGATTCTTTGACATACCTTTGTTTGCCAGGGTCTCGGGAGGTGGTGGTCTCGAGGGCACGGGAAGGCCACAGCACTACAGCTATTTGCGCACTACTCGTACAGTCCGAAACACGTCCTTCTATATATATTTATAATTATATATATATATCTACAAGACTGAGGAAGCCTCATTGCATCGACCCCAAAACGGACCTGCAATGTTGCGAAGGCCCCATGTCTTTCAGGAGTCGATGAAGGCATTGTTGTTGTCTTTTGGGTTTATGGTCATCTGGCAAACGTTCAATTGTGCCAGACTCCAAACACGTAGATGCTGCATGATGGAATATACTAGGAATCCACGCGTTTGCGGGTGTTTATTATCGTCACTTCGGCTGGGTGGGGGCCAAGCGCAAAAATTCTAGCGAAGCATGGGGCTCGACGTTCCCGTAGTGAGTCGCAAGCAAAGCAAAGATAGAGGGACGCACGCAGGTTTGTAAACCAAGCATTTTTTCCAGCTTGACAAGGATTCTCATGATCCCCAGATGTGGCAAGGGTCCGAAGAGCAGCCCCTTTTGACATGCCCTCCTCTCCGCACCTAGGTGTGAGTTCAAACTTTGGTTGGCAGGTTGGAGGATTTGAAAAGTTTGCGTTTGACCACTTGGGAATATGATCCCTAAACGGTCAATGGTAATCCTGGAATCTGATGGTGTCCTCAAAAGGTATGCAAAGCCTCGTTGGTTCCACGGAGCTTTCAAACTGCCTATATGGTAGTTTCCCTACGTAGGGGAAATTCCAATATCCAACATATCAGAACAATCCTTATGGGGCCCGAAAGAAGGACCCCCCGATTTTGGGAACCCCAGCACCCTAAACCCTTGACCCTAAATAGTAGTTGCCATTTCTTTTCCAGTATCCCCAACAAAGTTCCCCTAATTTTGGGAAATCCTAAGCCCTAAACAGTAGTTGCCATTTTCTTCACCGTTATCCCCAAACTCGAAACCCTTAACCCTATTTTGAGGAAACCTCTATATCTCAAGGTCTTCACGATTGTGGCTTCAGCCTGTCTCTCTGCATCTGCCTCAGGAAATGCATCTTGCGGGAATGTACCCCAGGAGCATTTTAGAGTTAAAGCTTTAGAGTTGCAGGTAACTTCCTATGTATTTCCTTTCAGGGGGAGAAAGGTGATATATAGGGGTGGACGGTGACATTTATAGAAATGTACATGTATGTGTATAGAGAGAGGGTTTAGGTTTAAGGGCTCCTATGTATTCCGTTTTTTAGGTAAGGGCATCTAGTAAACTACCCAAAAAGAGTTACTTAGGAGGCTCTGGGTAAACCGCCCTCTTTCCAGCCCCTTCACAGAGAAACTGCATGTTAGTGGGCACCGGCTCCTGACGATATAAACCCTAGACACTAAACCCTGACCATCATGCTGACCGCAGAGTCACGTTCGTGTGTCCAGTCTGCCAGCATCTAGGCAGCACAGTCAAGAAACAAGGTTACATGGGACCTACCTAATCCTAACCCGACGCCCTAAACCTTCCTGAGCTGAAGGGTTCAGGCATTAGGCGTGAGGGTTTTGGGTGCGGCGGTACTGTGGCGGTAATTGAACAGAAAGATTATGAGGGGATGGATCATATGTGTTAGGTCTCCAAATGGCAGTCTAGAGTTGTAGCAGCAGGAGTGGTCGCTGAAGGAAGAAAAGAAGGAACAGTGTCTCGCAGGGCAAAGGAGGTACGTAGCTGAGCGTGAGAGGAAGGACTTCAATGAGAGCTCTGGTGTCCACGCTTCTGCTTTCTACACGTAAAAACCCTAAACCATAAACCCTAAACCCCAAACCCTAAACCCACACGAAATCATAAACCCTAGACTGTATGCTGTGCTGCATCACTGTCAGCCTGCCCTCATCCTCGTGAACACAGTTTGGCCGCTGGTGCCTGGATCTCAGCTAATTACCCAGGGGAATTGACTTACTGGAGGTTAATAGGGAATATGGGAATATTTGTTTATGGCTGGGGTTAGCAGGGAGAAAGGAAACATATCATACATAGGGATTGGATTCTCTTATTCCGACGAGTCGCAGTAAGTTTAGGGTTTTGGATTAAGGCATGACCGCTTTACATCCCATAGTCTCCTTACTGGGCATTGTAAGCAACACATGAACGGTGAAGGTGGAAAGCTCGTATTACGGCAACAGAGAGTTCAAAAGATAGTCTCATTCATCATGACATATCGCCTTCCATTTCAAGATGTAGGGTTCGAGGGTTTGGAGCCCAAGGCTCATGATGTTTGTGGTTCTCCGACAATGGTTCATTCCAAGAGCGGTGCAATGTAAGGTGCATGTGGGGTCTTCGCGTCTATGGCGATACGTCCTCATTTTGTTGGTACCAAGCGTATCTAAGCATGTATGGCCTTGGCATATACAGCTAGCTCAAATCTTTGATGATATGTCTTGAACATACGTTACCTGGGACCATGCAGGACTGCTGACAGTCACAGTCACAGTCAGTCACTCTGCAAAACCCGGCAGAATTGATGCGGAACTCTCGAACCCCTTGGTTTTATCATCTATCTCGCGTTTTGGCGTTTCAACTGCTACGCCCCAGAAGCCGCGGAAGGAATCCCAAATCTATTGTGAGATGAACTAAGGCGGTGCCAGACGGGCTCATGTTGCTTTATGATCGTGCTGTTGTCGGTGGACTACACTTGCATAGGCTGACGTTACAGAGTGCCTTGCGGCACAGGTCTTAGGGTCTAGGGAACCCACACGCCACACCAAACTTTACGTTTTGAAAGCATCTTCCTTCTCATAACTCAACGCACTTGACAGACAGTCTGGTATAGGATTGCTACATACTCCTTAACGGAAGACCCTTTCATTCCTAGGCTCCCTAAACCTTAAACTCTGAAACCTAACCCCCTAGGCTCACTCCCCTATGTTCCTGAGGGCCTTCAGAGCCACATCCAGCATTGCAGCGCCACACACCAAAGCACATTCCAATTCATGGAGCCCGGTCTCCAATCTCATCGTCAATAGTATTATTAATTAATGTTGTGATATATTTTTTTATTTTTTTCTTGATTCTATACTCCTCCCTCCCTGACACTACGTGAGCCCTAGAGACTAGGCCTCTGGGCCCTCTTTCCTAAGCCATCCACGCTGAACCTTACACCTTACTCCCACCAGGGTTACGGTCCGTTCGAACATTGACTGGTCACCTTCATTCTTGAAAGCGAGCTTCTGCGCTGCTGGCAGCATCACACGGCAGCAGGGGCCAATGGCTATGTCTTGAAATCTGGTTGCGCCGTGCGTGCTTTTGCGTAGAACTTGCTAGTATACATAAGTGCCCGCATGAACGACTTTTCAACTTGAGAAATCTCAAATCTAGCTCACTTCACTGTCATGCTACATAAATGAACGCCAAATCCTACTTGGCCACGCGTACCTAATTTGACATTTGCTTGATTCCTACCCTACCCGAAGGGTCCAAGTACCTTGAAACCACCAATATTACCCAGAGGGTCCAAGTACCCAATAATTAGGTACTTGGGCTCTGGGTAATAGTAATTATAGTACAGGTTTTGGGCAAGTATATGATTATTAGGTACTTGGACCTCTAGGGTTACACAACGCCCACATACTTAACCATTGGGTAGTTGGACCCTCAGTCGGAAATCCTACGTATCCCTATGCATCCCTTTAGAGGGACCAATTATTCGGTACTGAGACCCTCCAGCCCCAACCCTCATCCCTAAACCCTA
>CAJNIZ010016091.1:11826-31354 GCA_905231905.1 Symbiodinium pilosum
GGTCGGCCAAGTATGCATTTTTTGCACGTTTACGCTCCGGCGGAGCCAAAAACAAAGATCCACCTTCTGGAGTATGATTCCTTAGTCTTATACCCACAGCTCCTTCAGATTTGGCACGCTACCTGGTAAAGATCCTGATATGAAATCCCACAACGGAAGGCGTTCTATACCTCGACCCCAAACTAGGCAATAAGCCCAAAGGTCTCAGCCCTAAAAGCCTGAGACCCTGAAGTCCTAAGAAACCCTCAACCCTACACCATAAATGATATATAGTAGTTTCCATGTTCTTTTCCATCATTACTACTAAGTCGCTAAACCCTAAACCCCATATAGGCCCATTGGAGTCATTTCCATGTTGTTTTGCCATTATCCTTTCATAAACCCCCCAAAATGCCTCAAAGCCCTAAACCCTAAACCCTAAATGATAAATAGTAGTTTCCATTTTCTTTTCCATTATTTGTTATTATGAATTCCCCAAACCCTAAGTACTTTAAAGGTGAAGATCAACGAGACAGACCTGGGCGATGGTGACGACAGCGAGGACGGAGTCGAGTTCGATGAGGCCAGTCTGCTTGCCTTCATAGCTTTATAAGGGTCCAAAGCACATAAGTATGGTTTAGGGCTTAGGATTTTAAGGGTCTAGGGTTTAGGGCTTCAGGGTCCAAAGCAAATAAGTGTAATGCAGGTTGTAGGGTTTAGGATTTTGGGGGTGTAGGGTTTAGGGGTTTAGGATACGTGGTTTCTGGTTGAACGCTGTTTAAGGCCCTAGAACTTATAGATCTATATGCTCATATATCGTTGATAATGACAGGTACATATGGCTTCCAAGAATACAGGCCTATTCCCCGGACCCACTAGCCCTTTAAGGGTGTTGTAGAACAATTTTAGGGTTTAGGGAACAGGGCTCTAGGCTGAGGGTTTGTAGTTTCCAGGGTCATTGCTGGATATAGCTGTCAAGGCTTATGATGCAACACCTCAAGGCATACTCAACCCAATAACGAGAGCCGAGTTAAACTTCTTTGAAGCATCCCAACAAGGAAACCGAAGAACATAGGTTGGGTTTCCACAGCAGTCCCCCAACTTTTCTCGCTCAAGTAATGTTATTCCCTTAACAAAGGTCCTACACATGATGACACAGGGTGAGTGCGTTTGGGGCACGCTAGGAGTTCTAATGACCGAGTATATGGACTATGAGGACCTCATAATATGAGGGTCCCCCATATGGATTGTTTATGGCCGTGCGCGACAAACTCTCGTTTCTTCAATACCTGCACCCTAGCAGTTCAAAGGTGGAAATTAATGCTACAGGGCCCTTATTTGGAGTCTACATCAACCTCATTGGGGTGTAGGGGTGTTAGGGTGGGGTTAACATACGACCCCCTGATTCCAGTGCTGGCTTGCTTCACCTATCCGTTTTCTGTGATGATTACTTAGCTTGTCAGGTTTAGGACAAGGATTTGGTCTCGGGCCCCGGGTTGCTGTTCTAGGATGTAGGGCTTGCTTGGGGCCTCTAAACCTTTAGGCCTCATAGAAATTTGAGTTCAGGGTTCAGTACCTGTCGGGGCGCGCTTGTTTTGGACATCCCCCGCAGCCCCATGTAAAGCTCCAGATCAATGTGGTGGGGGTCTCGAGTGTACGAACAAGTTGGAGCCAAATGGGCTTGGTAAGGCAGCATCCCACTAACAATCCTTAGTACGGGCCCTCATAGGCCCCATAGGCCCCAACATGAACCTCCCTGGGCCAAATGCCC
Organism: Symbiodinium pilosum; assembly: GCA_905231905.1. NCBI lineage: Eukaryota > Dinophyceae > Suessiales > Symbiodiniaceae > Symbiodinium > Symbiodinium pilosum. The sequence continues at coordinate 13,577 of CAJNIZ010016091.1, forward strand.
TATGACTTGATGCACTTCTCACTGTCAGACGGCTGGCGTTGACGTCGACAACATCTAAGCCGACTCTCTGAACCCATTTTGAATCAGAGGAGCGGGTAGTGATAAGAAGGCTCGCGGAGCTCAGTAGCCGATTGAACCCTGGGCTTCTTGCATAGTTTGGTTCGGGGTCAATATGCCCGAGGCTGAAGGTGAGGAGAGTAGGTAGGGCCTTTGCGCGACCCCGCAAGCTGATTCAAAAGCGCCTGCTGACCACGCAATTTTCATGCTTGCCGTGGGTTTTGGACGTAGGCAACTCAATTCGTCTAAATGGCCGCAACCATACGGCCAGTTGCTGTCATAGCCCGCTCGTGCTTGCCGGTGTTTCAAGCAGTTCCTTCTAGCTGGCTTGCAGGGAACATGCTCCGGTTGCCGTTGACTGTTTGCCTGCGATGGCTTCTACAAGCCTGCTCGGTGGCATCAGCCACAGCAGCTGGAAGCCAAAAACCTTTCACAATTCGTCAGCAATCTAACCAGATTGCCTCCTTGAGGGTGTCATAACTCGGAGACTTTCCGCGGGCACCTGCTCGGGTAACCTAAGGTGGCACTCAACTGTTTCATCCAACGCTTACTTCGTAATTCGCACAACTGGTTCTGATGCCCTCAACTTGTGAGTGCTGCACATCTCAAGCACAGGCACTTACAGCAGTGGAGTCCAAACGCTGACGCTCCCGGCTGTTTTTGGCAGCGATGTGCACCGCACAGCCAACCCAGGCTTCTCCTCAAAAAGACCGCAAGGGCAGTTTTATTAGAAAGGTAACAGGCAACTGCGGCGGTTGAAATTGGACCCGTTCACAGGTTGCCGCCATTGGTTGCAGTATGGCTAACTTGTTGATTGTCTAATGCACGGTCTATACCCTCCAACTTCCGCGAATTGGCAAGAAGCTTCTCCAGATCAATCGCGCCGAATATGTCCAAATGGTAACATCCTTTTTTTTCTGGGAACGCCCCAAATTCATAATTGTAGTTTGCACAGAGAGCCAATGGATATAGATCCCAGAGAACGTCGTCGTCGTTGGCTGCGTCGTCGTTGCCGCGTGTCGTCGAAGAAGAGCTACTGTGCTAGTACTTAGCTGAAGGCAGTACCTAAAGAAACACTTGTAGCTATAGCAGTGCAGCAGTAGGATTTGCAGTTTCAGTAGGCATCAGCAGTTGCAGTTGCAGTAGTATCAGTAGTGGTAGCAGTCTGCCTCGTTCTCGTGACTTACGAGCGCTACTAATCTAATTGCAGCTTTTTTCACAGTAGCAAACCTGGAATCACATGTCGTGGTGTTGGTTGCGGCGGCGTTGTTGGTGGTGCGGCGCCAGAGGTTGCAGTGGAAAGCAGGGGGTGAAAGAGCCATAGGCCTGCTAAGTTGATTGACGGTGACATTGCCAAAATGACGATGACGATACCTAGCTAATGGGGTTATATAGCTATAATAATACCTACTATAATGGAGAATCAAATGGAAAAGAAAATGGAAAATGAAATGCAAACCCTAGGTCCCTTTAAGCACTATGCAACCGTCCAACCCCAGGGCCCTTGCCTGATTGGTTTGAGCATGTAGATACCCATTGGAGTAGAATTAGGGTTATACCGGGGTTATGTTGGGATAATGGAAAATAGAATGGAAGCTACTGACTATGTGGGGTTTAAAGTTGAGAGCTTATGCTTTTCAAATTCTCGATCCCGCTAGATACTTTACACCTCCAACCTGTCTACAGCATACGCTAGCTAGCAACCTGCGTGAAGTCTTAAATACGCCCATTTTGTCCCTACTGCTGAAGGGCAGCCCTGCATGCTAGCCCTTCAGAACCCCTAATAAACCCCGATATATACCCTATATAAGCCCTAGATAAACCCGACATCTACCCTCGGATATCTACCCTATATAGCCCCTATATCTACCCAATATCATCTACAAGAGGAGGATAAAGCCTGGTTGAGTCCATATCATACTGGTACGCTGTTCGCGGGCGCAACAACGCGAGACAAAAGTCTAGGGGTTTTGCATCTGCAGGGGGACAGGTTGAGAGTATGTTCATGCAGCGTCATCTCTGCAATTGTAAACCCCAAAAGTTTCAGCCCAGTTTCCTGCCTCTACTTGGATGCACCATGGGAGTCAGTCATCCCAAGAGATAGATAGAGAGCCTAAGTGCAGAAGGCTTCGCATCCAGTCAGGAGAGGTGTAGCCCAGTGGTTGCGTAAGCTATATTTTCAGTTGGCATGTGCCGTCAGATGCTGAAGTTGAAAGATTTGCCGATATTGTGCTCCGAGCTTCCTGGTACACACAAGGCATGGGGTGCCTCAAGTAGATCGTATCACTAGGCTGCTCTCAAGATCAGAAAAGGAGAGCTCATGTGGACATCTGACTTGCTTAGCAAGGCTGCTCTTATAGTCCCCTTTAAGTAGATAGAATATCGGGTATATGGGGATCTTATTGTAATATACCCGAAGCCATGTTCTATCTACTTAAGGGGGACTATAGCATGAGAAGATAGAGCTCATTCTGAGAGCTGATTTGCGTGTTGCATTTCCTCTGGGAATTGAAAACTCAAACATTGACTCCCGAGATGCCCCGGGGAACCCTCTAAAAATCAGTTCAGATCCTGATAGAGCCAGTCTGAATTCAACATGTAATATATGCACTTCAAAGCAAGTTGAATTTCTAATAAGCCACAAATTTTTTTTAACCACTTTACATCTCATTAACTTATTCATTAACCCTTGCTTCTAAGTTACTCTTGCTTTGCTTACTCGTACTGCCACCCCTACCCCACTCTCTACATCTGCTTATTATTTCTCATCCTCTTTCTCACGCTCTTGCGCTGACCTCTTGCTCTAGCTCTTACTGCTCTGCTTAAGTGTACTGCTGGCACTTAGCATGATTTACGTTTCATTTTCGGATCTCGGATCTCTAGAATGATGGGGCCCGGATATTCTTGAAGAGTGGGACCCCCTTACTAGTCAAGCACGCGGCTTCATGATTTTGGTAGCCATTTAGGTCCCGCCTCTAATCCTTAAAAACCCTAGAAACTATCAGTTTGCGTTGCATGTTCCGTTTGATTCTCCATTTACTGGCACTTATCCTTATGAATTTTAAATTTCCGTCAAAGGGAAAAAAAGAATGGATCCTTAAAGAAGATCTTCTACAACCCCAAGTATTGTAGCAGCCCTCAGGTCTTGTTGCGTTCCTGCGTTCCAAACTAGACACCCTACACCGTTAAACACCTAACCGGTGCGTGTGCCCACCTCTAGAGTGGCCTTTGTTCCTGTGACAACCAATCCCAAGCATCCCCCAGTGCAATTCGCATACTCATCAGTCACAGATCCGAAACATAGCAAAACTGCCGTAATCCTAATGTGAAATGTCAGATCCTAAATCTTACCCACAGGGTCCATGTGGCAATATGGTATAAACTTCTGCCCCAAAGTAGCTCTGTGGAAATCATTTTGGGCCCTAAGAATAGACCCTATAACCACATGGACCCTTTGGCTTCATGTTCGTCGCCCTGCCTTGCCCTCTTCACCAAAAGATTCTTGGAACCCCGTCTTCAGGATATTAATGCGCTGACCAGTGCCTGCTGCAGGCACCTACTGGAAGCTTTGCTGATTGCTACTGAGGATTAAGAGGCTTTGACTGTAATTTTGGAAGGTTCGACAAGCGGGGCCTCTTCTGGACACCTTGACACAGCAGATTCTTACTGAAGGGTTTCACACTCGATAGGCAGATACGCCCTAGGTTGTTTATTGCATATACTAAACATTGCTAAGCATTCAGTACCTAGACCCTCCTCCTACCCTCTATTGGGGCCTAAGTACCTACTATTAGGGACCATATATCCCCAATTAAGGGTACAAGGAGGGTCCTGGTATGCTTCTCAGCAGTCATGCGCCTGAAGCTCTGAAGGGCAGGAGGAATTAGTATCCCAACTTGCTCAATGCTAGCCGCAGGGTAAGTCTGATTGTAAAGCATTCTAGCTCCACCTGATATGGTGCCTATATGCGGGAGGACAGAAGCCTACACAACTCCTTTTTTCTTTGAGCACCTGAGAGCCTGAACAGGAAACCTCGCGTCTAATCATGCCTTTAACGTGCTTTAAGAAGAATGCAGCGCCCAAGAGGAACCTTATACAACGGTCACTCGCCGTTCAAGATTAAACTCTGTGTGCATGTATCATTTTGTGGATTTTCGGGCACTAAAACCCCTCTCCAGATCGCGTGCCTACAAGCTTCTACGGTTTAAAGTATGGGCCCCTAATAGTGGCCCTTAGCCCATTTAGCGGGATTCTAGGGACCCTAAGAGAACGTATATAAGGATCCCAGGCTCAAGGGCATACTAGAGGCGCATGTATCAACCGTAGAAATCAGCCACATATTCACCCCCCCACCGAAGATACCACGCCTAAGCCACGTAGCCACGTTAACTTCACCTTCATAACCAGAAAGGAACAGAATGGACATATAGACACCCTGGATGATAAAAAAAAGTGTCTCTTGTATGAATCAGGACAGAATCTTTAACTAGCTCCTCGGGAAGCTCAGTTTCCGTTTCATTTTCCATTGTCTTTGCCGTTTGATTCTCGATTATTTAGAATATCTTTCTCTTGACAGCCTCGGCCAATGCCCCTGAAGGCGGCGCCTTACACTGCTCTTCTCGGCCACCTGGACGCCGCAGACGGAGCGAGCGGGCAAAGGGTCGAGGGCACATGGGTCCCTATATATGTATATGATTCTGTATGCATCTACATTTATATGTATGTATCTATGTTCCCCAGTTCTGTGTACACGCATGCGTATGTTTCTCCAATATGACACAATCTTTGTTCATCAAAGGGACTCCACCTCAATTTGACCCTCAATTTTGCAAACCCTCATTTAGCTATTTGGGATGCGTGGCACAAGGCTGCCCATTAACTTGTGAGGGCTGGGGGGGTGGAGGGTGTGTGTTGTCCCAAGTTGGCCAGGCTTCAGCTAGAAGATTAAAGTGTTGACGTCATTGAGATCAGGCGGATAACAGTTGTCATAGCTTCTGGACCCTCGAATCCTTGTCGCCTCCCAAAAATTGGCCATCAGTTGTAGGGAGAGCGCACCATGGTCCAGATCCTCGTAACCCTCGTTATTGTTGAGGGCAGAGGCCGGAGAGAGAAAAGGGGCCTGACAGCAGGACAGGAGGTGAAGAGAGAAGACGAGAGGGAGAGGGGCTTTTGAAATCTTCTTCAGTGGACAAGCATCCGCGGCACTTTTTTCTGCTTGGACGATACATCAATAGCCATGGGTAGGTCAACAGTTTGGCATACCATTTTGAGCAGCTTTTTGGTGCGTGTCCGCGCTCGGGTTTGTCGAACAAAGGATTCAAGATGTTGTCTGGAAGTCCATACTGACGCCAGTATATTTGAGTGCCCAGTAGGATACGAAAGCACTTCAAAATGCGATGAAGAGATTCGTCTTTTTGCCCCATCGTCCTCCGGTAAAGTCACTGCAGAGCCCCAAGCATCTCAAGCTTGGTACCTAAAGCCATTGAAATCATCAGATTCCGTAGCTGAAAGCATGGCGTTCGAGAAGTGCCGGAGCCCGAGCAACAACCAGTATCATGCCCTTCAAACCATTATGTGATTAAAGTACACCAACACCCCAGGCCCTTTATATAAAGGATCGGTTTAGATCCTATGAAACCCCAGTTTCCATGTCATGTTTCATTGTCTTGTCCCTTTGATTCTCGGCCATTCTGATTACTTTGTTGCTTGGACCTTTGGGGGTGATGATCCGCCTTGCACCTCAAGCCCCCTAACGAACGCTTAAACTCTAGAACCCACAGCCTACACGACCATCCCTATATATGTCCCGGGTCTCAGGAGCTACTCTCCATCATCCTCCGCCCTGGGGCGTTGAAGGCCCAATGCCACACATGTATGAGGGACTCCGATGCCCACAGCCTGATTCTACCACTTTTTAGGTGGTTTCTGAGGGTTCGTGGGGGTTAGGAAGTATACTTAACGCCCCTAGAAATTACAAAAGAACCCCAAGTATCCCCGGCGTTGTAACTTACGAAGACCCCCGGACACTCCAAGTTGCCCTAATGTCGTCAGGGTCCAAGTACCCCAAAATCATATGCTTCTGCAAAACCTGCACTACAATAACTATTATTATGTAGCTCCCAAGTACTCATTTATTGGGTACTTGGAGCCTTGGGTCTATATTTTAGTTGCCTCAGCGCTGCGCACTTGAATCATGTAGCCATGCTCCCTGAATAGCTCCTCTGCCTCATAGTAAAACCCTGCAACCCCCTCAACCTGAAGAATCCTCATCATATTATGGTATATTATGGTACATCATGGTATATTATGGTATATTATAGTTTATTGTGGTATATTATGGTATATTATAGTATATTATGGTGGGGGGGTGAGGGTATATTAGGGGAAGGGGCTTGGGAGTGTCAGCGCCAATTTGATAATCGCTGCTACCACCAAAAGCCGGAGAAGGACTTTTAGGATTTAGGTTTAGAGTCTTCTCACCCTTTGGGCTCCCTCGTCCAGGGGACTACGTACCGTACTGTTTTCGGGGTCTCCTACAACGATAAGGACACACATGAGTCATTAACTTTCCCTCGCCTGGTCCCTACAAAGTAGGCCCAGGCTACACGTTGGGGTTCTTGGATGCATTGGATGAAACAGGCTTTGCGGAACTTCACTGATTGTGTATGAGTTGCTGACTCTGAGAAAAAATCGATGCACTGTAGTAGTCTTCAAAATTTAGGATTCCTTCTGCCAGGGCATGCAAACATCATGGAAACGCAACACTTCCAAGACACGGAGATATGAGAGTTTTCAAAATCTTCCCTACATTCTCCAGTAGGGACCTAGAGCAAACACACGCTTTTGTCTTCCCCGTTTACCTTTGGGTCCCCAGGTACCTTATTGTGAGAAAACTCCAACGTCAGACTTGTGAAGCTGCGCCTGGCTGAGGGACTGGCGGCCGAGCACATCCCCCCTCCCCGGTGGTTAGGGTTCAGGGTTTAGGAAGTCACCACCTGCGTAGCATGCGGTTTGAGAAAGCCCAGACAGCTGAACGTTCTTGATTGGTAACCTCACTGGACCATATCTTTGAGGTGTGGTGTGCGGCATTGACGAAATGAATAGAGATAGAGCAAATCCTTGATGGGTCATTTTGACTTTCCCATAGCCCTCAAGTCTCAGGCTGGCAGCCTGACGTTCCAGACCGCTATCGGGCTGAGGGGATTCCCTCAATCTTGCCTTCAAAAGACCAGACATCCAGCCGACACAAATTTTCAGCCACATCCAGCAATTCGTACCCTCTGACTCTGTCTGCCCAGCTTGAGAATCTTGACTGCATAGCTCAAGGGTACAAACCAGCAAATATTGTTTTCATTCAGTCAAGCGTGGCGGTCAACATCCCGAAGCCCTGCTCCAGAGTGCGCATGCCGATGCAGCCATAATCCCAAAGACGTAATCTTCAAATCCTAAACAGAGGGCGAGCTCCTTGCGTGCGGCTATGTAATCCCAACAGTGCGACTACTACTCCACAAATGTTCAGAGAACCTTGTTCAAACCATGTAGCGCCACAAAATCTTCAACAAGAAGTTTATAGAGATCTCAACATCAAGTTGAACCTCTTGACCCTTAACCCCCAGCCGTGGTGAGTGTAGAGGGCGAAAAGAATTCCGAAGAGTATCTCGGTTTATACGGTTTAGGGCTATAACACTCTACAGATACTCCCAAACTCCGTATTTATTTCTGGCCCCTGCTTGATACAAACCACACTCCTCTGAAGTGCAATTCGGGGTTGCCTGGAAATGGCCCCTAATTGTTCAGGTGAGTCAAACTCCTACATACCAAAAGCCCCAAACCTTCAACGCTACACCCTAACCCCCTCCATACCTTAAATCCTCAAACCGAAACCCTAAATCCTAAGCCCTAAACCCCAAATCCTAAGCCCTAAACGCTAAACACCAAGTCCTAGACCAACCCTAAGCCTTTGTCCCTAGGCACTTATCCTTTTGGGAGGTCTCCGTAGCCGGCATCCCCAAACTCATCACGCAGGAGGTTGAGCTTGTTCCCAAGGTCCGGACGAAAAAGTGATAGTGAAGAGTTTAAGGTTTAGGGTTTAGGAATTTAAGGTTAAGGTTTGAGGTTTAGGGTTTAGGAATTCAGGTTTAGGGTTTAAGGCTCAGGGTTTTAGGAATTAAGTTTTAGGGTTTAAGTTTTAGGGTTTAGGTTGGGGGGTTAGGGTTTGGGCTTGTGGTTTAGGGCTTGCAGTTCATGGACTGGGTTTTAGACTTGAGGGGGCTGACCTCCCATTTCCCGGACAAAAAAAGGGGACGGTTACCTAGAGCAACCGAGGCAACCATAAAGGGAGACACAGGGTTTACATACAGGGTATTTAGAAATACATGGGGTTTAGGATGCAGTAAGCAAGGTACATATGAAGCTTTACATTTCCGTAGCTTACGCTTCAGAGGGTCTGGGTCACTCTAGGTAAGGGATTGGGCTTTAGGCTTTGGGATTGGGAGTTGTTCGCTTTTAGGTTGGGTTTGGAGCTTGAATGTGAAGAGTTTGGAACTCAGGCGTTTGGGTTTAGGGGTCCTTTTGGATTAACGGTCAGGGTTTCAGGTGTCAGGACTGTAGATTTGGGTGAGAGTGTTGGGGCTCCCCCAAAATCTCGCGTGGTTCGGTGCCCTGGACTCACACGCTTTGACGTTCATTCTGTTTGGACAGCGCGCTATACAACGTGGATTTGTGAAACCCAAGGTCAAGTTCAGGATTTAGGTTTCGGAATGTGCTCCAGATTAGTTTGCTCAGGCTTGATAGGTCTGTGTGTGTGTGTATATACAAGTATTGCTATTTCCGGCCCCAAAATCCTCAAATAGCGCCATGCTTGGGGACCCACTCCCAAACCCTGAGCCATAACTGGGTTGCCGTTAAGGAGTTTATGTTAACTTACTATAAACAGGGTATAGAGGTACATATATAGAGGGTTTAGGGTTTTGGGTTTCTATAATACGGAAGCCGTATCAAACTAGATCTAGAGCTAGTATTTTTTGTTTTGTTTGTGGTGTCCCCCTGTTTTTGAAATGTCCAATTGAATCCTTGTTGGAGAACTTTTTTCCAGAGCCTACCTCGAACGGTTAATTTACTTCTTTTTGCGGTTTAGGGTGTAGGGCTTAGGGTTTGGGGTTTAGGGTTTGGGGTGTAGGGTTTGGGGTGTGGGGTTTAGGGTTTGGGGTGTAGGGTTTAGGGTGTGGGGTTTAGGGCTTGGGGTTTTTGGTAGGGATCCTCTTCAGGGCCCCCGAAAGATGTTACACTGGAACCTGTAGGTGCGTCCCAATCACAATAGAAATTCTGCGAATGCAGACTAGTAAGCAGCCTACCTCGAAACCCTAAACTCTCCCCAGGGCCTCCCGTGTATTTAGTCTTTTGTGGGGGCTTGTCTGTAAGGGGTTATCGTATACTACCCAAAGGGAACCTCGAGCCTTTGGGTAAATTGTGAACCTTGGGTCCTGCCTCCACCCAGCAACAGTTGGATAACATTTATATTACAATTATAGCCCTTAATATTACTCCTTTTATAGACTGTTGCTGGGTGGGGGCAGGAACCAATGTAAACCCCTTTAATGCAGGCGTCCCGTGTGCGGCGCTTGCGTGATCTGCTCCGGGAGTTCGGTGCCACCGCGAAGGCCCCATGATCCCCAAGTGCATCACTGTCACCTTTATGATATACTATGGTGAGCTGGGGGATATGTAGGGTCTAGGCTTTAAGGGATTCAGGTCAACGGAGATTCAAATGGAAAGACAAGCAGCCTGAAAGGGAAATCCGGATTGGAGAGTGTTTTTTTGAAATTTGTATGGGAAGAACATGGGTTAAAAGAAGCAACAGGCTTCTGACTCTGTCTCTGTCTTTCACTGCTCGTAACTTCAACTTCAGATGCGGGACTTGGGTATGGAAGTCACAAGCTCAACCCTGTTTAAATCTATTGTTGAGACAGACTCGTCCGCTTCTCTCATGCGTGCAAGCTCGTGTTCCTGTGAAGTTTGGTCCGTGTTACGGACTATATGGTAGTTTCCCAAAATAACGGGACCCCAATACAGACCCCCATATACTGTAGTCCTTATAATAGGGACCCCCCAAAAGGTACCCCTAATTTTGGGAAACCCCCATATAGTTCTGGTAAAAGCAACTTTAGCATACAGGAGCGGAGCCGGATTGAAGGATTGCATTCCCCTAAGGGTCCAAGGACCCAGATAGGTTGGGTCATTCCCCCACCCAGTAACTGTCCTTAAAGGGGGCCTTATTAAGGGCCTATTATAATTCCTATTACCCCTTGTGGTAACAGTTACTGTAAGGGCGAATAACCCAACAGATAGGGCTTTAAGGCTCAAATACAATATCAGTGATATTTGGGACCTCAAGCCCTATTATTTGCATCCTATATACCCATATATAGTCCCTACATATCCCTATGGATATCCACATAACAACCCCTTTAAGGGGACTCTATTATTTGGGTCCTTGGACCCTCAGGGACAGGCAGGCTCAGTAGACTCTACGGTCTGAGGACCTTACCGCTCAGGGATGCAACTTTGGGGAGCCCTGGTAACAACAGTAATAATAGTAGCTAGGGCTATAGTAGTAGTAATACCAGGGTTAGGGTTTAGGGCAATGATAGTAGTAATTTAATACTAGGAATTAATGATAAGCTTGTTTCGGATGCTTGCCTGGCAGCTCTGCCTGGGTCAGGGGATTGAACGCCTAATGCTAAAGAATGCTATAACCGTATTATCCCCACATAACCATGGCAGAATGGGCCTCAAACCCCATTCTAACTGTGATGATGGTAGGTGCTTACCTCACTGTAATACCTGACATGTCCATAGCATCCTGGAAACCCAGAAATACGGATCCCTTTGGGGAGCTAAACCAGGATTACTATTGCCATTTGGGGAAAGCAAAAAAAGCAGGCACCCCTTGTGAAATGCTCTCCAAGTCATTTGGAGTAGGGAGTTTCAGGTGGTTTGGTGGTTTCAGGGTGTTAGGCTCTACAAGTTTAACCATTGCCGCCAGCTTCTTCTTAAAGGAGCCCGAGCTCATCACCCTTATCTGAATTTCAACCCTAAATCTTAAACCCAAGCTTCATTCAGGGCAGGCTCAGGTTCATGAGTGGTGGGGCCCCGAGCTTTGGGTTTCTTTAGGGTTTAGGGCGGGAAAGGCGGGGTCAAGGGTTTAGGGTCAAGGGTTCAGGGTTTAGGGTTTAGGATTTAGGAGGGTTTAGGACTTCTACGGTGAGGTAGAAAATCTTTACGGTAAGCCCATTGAGCAAGTGTGAGCACCCCTGGAGATTACTACCGGACCCTGAAGGGTGAGTAGGCTTGTTCTTTCATATTCGGTAGTTTCCCCACATAGGGGATCTCAAAATCGATCCCAATGATCCTTATTATCGGTAACACCAAAGAGGGAGCCGCAACTTATGGAAACTCCCACAAGCACGCAGTGATGGATCCCAACTCCTTCATTTTGTGTTGTTCAGCCACATTCCCGCAGCCTTGCAGGTTTGACTGCCAGCTTTTCTGTAGGGGATAACTTTCCACAAGCACCTTGTTTTCTATGAGCCTGAGAGGTCTTGATCTTCGTCCTTTTCAAGCGGGAGGTCCGCACACGAAAAAATGGCGTAGGGTGTCTTGGGATCATGTGCCTCTTCTGTGCGTCCAGTTGATATGGAACCTTGCGTAAGTTTGCGAACTAGTTATCTCAGCAGCTTGACTATGAAAGTCTTCTGGGCGCCAGGTCTCGCCAGATGGTAACTAGCACGCAATCCTGCATGAGCTACAGTCTAAACTCCTTAAAGGGGGATATCGAGTGGATTATATAGGGGACTACTACGGGATAATTATGGGGTATACTAGGAGTTTAGATTATAGCTCATATATAGCCCCTCTGTGAGACGCGTGCACTCGGTAGTCTGTAAAGGGCCCATTTCAGGTTCCGTGTACCCTGAACCCTACGCCAACAGCAAACCTACGATCAGTCCTTGAATCCCAAAAGGTCCATGTAGTTGTATGGTATATACTTGGGCCCCAAAGTAGCTATATGGGAAGCCTTTTGGTCCCTAAGTATATACCATAAAAACTACATGGATTGTTTTGGAATGCCTACGGGCAAATCTGCCTCCCATGCCGTGTACGTCTTGGAGCACTTGCCGTTGAATAGCACCGCTGCTGCAAAATGGAACTTTCCTATTCGGTGAACACCCTGTGCCAGAACCTGACTCCTGCTATATGCAGGGTGGGAAAGACTACCTCTACATCGCTCCCATTGAAACGTTTGACATTTCCTACTTTCAGTCAGCCCCCTGTCCCAGGGCATCTAGGACGCCTTATTCTTTGGATCCAGGGTAATTGTTCTGGCGTATGTACGGCGGAAGATGGATACATCGTAGCAACGCAAACTCGCAACTCGTCCCAGAGCACTGCCCTCTTGTCTCAGGGACCCTTACGAGGTGAGCGGGGTGGGCGGCAGGGGCTGAGGGGTGTATCATACAACTACTTGAAGATCCCATGTTCACACAGCCAATGAACCCTAGATCCACGACCCTAGACTACATAGACACTGCAGGCACGTAAGCCTTCCAACAACTGACCTTTGGGTACCTAATATGAAGAAATGGATCCTCGTAGTAGTCCCTATATAACCCTTTATACTATGTTCTATTTTGTTTTCCATTCCTTCCAAACCCTAAACCCTAACTCGTATAGTAGTTTCCATTTTCTTTTCCATCCCTTCATTCCCAGCTAGCCAAAGGCCAGACAACCCCTGCAGGGCCACGACAGTTGCAAGCGTCAGGCGAAGGCTTTGGCAAAGATGCTCCAAGCTGAGGGTTTCCAAGCCTGGGCGCTGGAAGGGAACATGTCCCAGGCCGTTTTGTTTTGGTGGGGGCCGGGGAGGTGTAGGGTTTAGGGTGCAGGGTTTAGGGTTAGTGTTTAGGGTTTATAGGGTCTAGGGTTGTACCTGTAACTCCGATTGCCTGCGGTTTTTATGGAGTACAATATGCCTAGGGGGTAAGTAGTATTACCCTGTAGATAATTGGGGCTACAGGTAGGGCTTAGGGTGCAGGGTTTGGGGCTTAATTACGAAGCCTGGGGTTTGTGGCTCAGTCTACTTGGAGGGTCATAGAGACTTAGTAAGTAGGTCAATACCCCCGAAAAGTCATATGATAACCCCAGTTATTCCCACTATTGACCTACTCAATAAGTCCCCATGACCCTCTGGGTAGGAATCCGTTCCTCCAATTTTTAGCAGCGCTCCAGCCCCTACGGCGGATACAAAACCTTTGCATTACCCTCAGCACCATCTACCTTGATGAGAATTATGGTACTATAGTAAGGTTACGCAGGATTCTGTGTACCAACAGCAGTATGCAGCATTCCCTTCAGGATCCAAAGGCTCCATGTTGGATGTTACTTGTGGAGATTGCTACATGTGATGTCTTTGAAAGATTCCCGCGCTGCAGCCCTAAGGTTAGGGTCTAGGGTTCAGGGTGTACCCCTGGGTTACGGATCCTTTGAATGACTCTTATTAAGGGCCCTTGACGGTGGATATAAGAGTCTCCCCTGTCGTTTAGCATAGCCCTTCATATAGGCCCTAATAACGGACTCAAGTCCATAAACCCTAAACCCTAAATAGGGTGGTGTAGTCCCTAACAAGGAACCCATATCCATGAAATTTTCTGGGAAGATATTGACTGTAGCTCATATATACACAGGATTCCTTAGGTAACAGCAGCCGAAATCATGTCCAGGACCTTAAAGCCTCAAGTGCCTAAACAGTCTAATGAGCCATCGTCGAAACTCCTCATAGGGGATTATAGGGGGGAGTATTTTTGTTGGATACTAGGAGTTTAGACTATGGCTCATATAACTGGGGCTCCAGTGGGTTGCTACATACCCTGAGCCCTAAACCCTACCTAAACCCTAAACCCTAACATAAGTACTTTAGGGCCGCATTGTTTTTTCTTGGGGGGGGACTCATATCCTGTGGCCTGTTTGGTGGGAGGACCGGGTTCAAGTCGGATGTAGGGTTTGGGGTTTAGGGTTTTGGGTTGTGGGACTGGGTTGGGGTTGAGGGCTGGCTGTGCCCTCAACAGGCTTGCTCCCCATGCACTGGCTGTGCCCTAAAATTCAAACCACAGGTAAACATGTTCACAAGGCGCTTAACCTGAGATAGCATGGTATAGGCACGCTGAAGGGAACGTGCAAAACAGAGTTGAATGTGGAACTTCTGGGTGCAGCGGGGGTATCATGCTTATTGAGTACAGGCCTATAGATTAGGGTAGACGTTTCAGATTTCAATGTTTGCCCAGTCCTTAGACCAGGCTGGTTGAGGCTATTACGCACGTTTTGGGTGGTGGTATTGCAACATGACCGGGATATCAGGGTTCGAGCTTGGGTCAGACTTAAACTTACCTGACATCAAGACCTGCTAGTTTTGCTCCAAGAGATTGATGTCAAGTTCGCTGAAGGCATTTGTGGAACCTTTCCAGCAAACCATATAAGCCCTAAGCCCCTAAACCCTAAACCCCCAAAGAGGAGCTTCAAGAGCTTTGAACCCCCTTGCTGAAACCTTCCGGGTGCCTCTTCCGTGCTCCTATCCTGTCTTGTCGGAGTTCATCACGATAAAATGAGCCCTGCAAAGCGCTTCATAACATAGAGACCCCATGCGATCCGTGCAGGCGGCGAGGACCTTTACAATGCAGGCATCGCGTGGCGTGTGGTTAGTAAACGAGGGGGGGGGGTATGTATAGGTGTATTTGGGACGTTGAGCTTGTAGAGTCCAGGTTTTGTAGGGTTCAGGGTTTCCAAAATGAGGATAATGAGGGTACCCAGACTTGCAGGTGCATGGACTTCAGGAATGACCCTGCTCCTGTATCCCATGAATGGCATTCGTCTCGTAGATAGATGTAGAACGAAGACGAGCACTTCCTACTAAATTCCTGAACTTTCAATTGCCATGCTAGGCAGCTGGTCAGTTCAGCGTTGCTTTGGCCGTCATTATTTTGGAGTTAGCCTTTAATTTCAATCGGTTGCGTCTGCCTTCCAGTGTCGTAGTCGTTTAGGGTCCTGGGCTTCGGCATGCAGTGTTGCCACGACTATCTTGCTTGTAGACAGGGAACAGGCGAGGGGAAACCTGATTTTGAAAGACCTTTCCAAGGTACCTCACTTACTGGTGCTTAGCATGGAAGAAGGGAAAATAATCCCGATATATCACCTATGCAATAATATGTTCCAGTATCCCTACTACCCCCAGTAAGCCGGGATTTTGTGTTCACTGCGTCACGGCTTTGGGTCATGAACTTGGGTCAGCAACTGGGCTCAGGGGATTTACGGGCCCTTGAATGTAATTGTCATTGTTTGCGCGTGATTATCTAAGCACGCATGCAAAATTTCCCTAATATCCTCAAGCTTCAAGGTCAATGTAGAAATGTCGGAAATGTTGCTATTGCTTTTTATGTGATTTCAATCGTTTGGGGTGCCACTAAGGGGAATAATAACTTGCTCTGGATTCCAATGGTTTAGTTGATTCCAACTCCCTAAACCCTAATGTAGACCCATGATTAATAAACCCCCTCCCCTTAATGGTGATTATAATAGGGATCCCAACATACAGGCCCTTAAAAGGAGGGGGTTTTCTAATCATGGGTCTACATTAAAACCCTACAAGCGGTTGCGGGACCCCGGCCTTTCCGGACCACCCACAGGGTTTAGGGTTTATAGTCTAAACTCCTCAAAGCGGGGAGATAGGGGATTTAGGGCTTAGGGTTTAGGGGATTATATAGCGGAGTATTACAAGTCTTATTATGCGGGATACTAGGAGTTTAGTCCCACATCACTAATTTGAATACTCTAGTTAGTTCATGTCTCGGGTACATAGGCAGACCTTAAGTGGTTAACATGAGACTCTGACCGTTTTCATAAGGCTTTCACGGGTGTTCAGTATGTGTTCATGGGTTTGCAGGAGATCTTATATGGATTTTAGCTCCTTAAATTTGATTCTAACAAGTTTTGAACTCAGTTCAAACAGGTTTTAACTTGATTTCTAGTTGTACCTGATTCGGTTTCTGTTCTGTGTAGCCTCGTTTTTCAGATCGAAATGGTTTGATCGGTTTTCCTTGAATTCATTTCACTTTGGATCTGACTTTACGGCATTACCTGTTGATTCATTTTTCTTCCATTTTAAGGAATTCGGATGTCCAGTATTGATTTGGGATTGTCGCTATTAAATCAAACAGGCCCCAGTTTCGCACTTTGCGATAAAACCCCCCGTGACGGTTTGTGTACAAGGGTTTATGCACACGAATCTAGCGGCAATCCATTTGAATCAGGGGTCTTCTTTTCTGCTTCTTAGGTTGCTATGGTTTGCATAAGGCATTTCATACAAAGAAAGTCATACACAAGAATCCAACAGAAAATCATCAACATCCGGGATCTCCCCTTGTGTTCGGGGTCTTCCTATTTGATCAAGCCTTGATTTGGTTTCTGAGGCTAGCGTGGAGCTGCGGGTAGTGGAGCTACTCTGGAAATAGGGCCCTAAAACATCATTGTTTACCATAGCAGCTTCCCCCACCATCAAGCCTAAAACAGTTGATTTTTGGTGTGACGGCTAATAGCAACAAAAGAAATCTCAGGAAATGACACATGAAGGAAATCCGCATTTTTTACGTGAATATCCGTCAGGTCACATACAGCTGATTGCTGATCCCCAATTCTCACTTTTTCTGAAATCCACTCTTCAAGTTACCTCCGAACCCTTTTAAACGCAGTCTCGCCCTGTTTGAAACTTGTCTTCCGTGAACTGCCAAGACTTTTGGGTTTTTCTGGCAGGATTGTTTACTGTATGTGTTGGATCACTACTGTCATACTAGAAGCAATTACGCAAATTATGACATCTAAGAAACCAAGCAGGTTTCCAATCTGTTCGTAAGCATAAACTATCTTATTTCGGAGCCCTCCGGTCCCCGTTAAAGGTAGTCCTCGCCCTTTCACAGACCTTCGGTTTCCTAGGAATGGAGTGGATCCTTACAGTCGTCCTCATACAACCCATCCTAGTATTTGCCATTATCTTTTCCATCCTTCTGAACCCTAAGCCCTAAACCCAACAGTGGTTTCCCTTTTCTTTCCATTCCCTCGTTCCCGGCTAACCCTTCTGGGATTTGAGGTTCTCGGGTGAGGGGGTCTTGTTTTTAATGAGGTGGTTGATTATCCGAGAGAAGTGGTTACTTAATGTGGTTTAAGGTTTGGGGTTTGAGGACCCCCACCCTGTAAAAGCGGTATAACAGGAATACGAGAGGACCCTATTATAATCCTTATTACCCCTTGTAGTCACTGTTGCTGGGTGAGGGGTCCACTTAAGGTTTAGGGTTTAAGGTTAGAAGGGAGCAGAGATATCTTCCTAAGAAGCGCAAGAAGGTTGCTGGTATCTGTCATTAAAGTATTTTGTGTCTCATAAGAAGAAACCTCGGGCTAGAAGATGAAGCCTTCCTTTCCTCAAACTAAGAACCTTCAACCCTATACCCTAAACACCATCCTCAGAGGAAACAAGAAGCATCATTTGGTTAACGTGGAATCGCATCCCTTTTCTTGTACTTGCAATAACAACCAATAGAGTTCAGCTTGAGCCAACAAGAACTGAATCAGCCCTTCCTCTCGTCGCCTCATTCTTGCAAAGAGCAGAACAGAGTTCCTGAGCCC